>CAUYUJ010016527.1:330818-360818 GCA_963575745.1 Prorocentrum cordatum | reverse complement strand
TCCTTTTGCCTTCTCCCATCCGTTCCTCTCTCCATTTCCTCCTCTCGAGAAGACGGTCTCGTCCTCCTCGGAAGGTCTTTCGGGGATTTAGATATCCTTGTTCTGCGCCAGGAGAGTCGGGATGGAAGATGGTGCATTGTCATTGCAGCTGGCCGGAGAGATGTGTACCCCCATGGGGATCATCACACACATCCTCACGGCCAGATGGTACCACATCACGTTACTGGAGTGAGGGAACCGACCGGTCTCTTTGCCAAACCACATCGCACGTAGGAGCAATTTTCCAAGGGCGCCCTTGCATCTTTGCCTCTCGGCCCATATTAGCTCTTAGCCATGAGCCATGGGATTCCAAGTTCAGCTTCAAATCGGGCGTTCGAACTCCATGCAACCTTACCGCGCATCCTTTCACCCGGTCGCAGTGGACTCTGTCCCTGTGTGTGGAGCTGAAGCGGCGCTCGCTGTGCGGATTGCCGTTGTTCTGTTTCTTTTTGTCGTCGTTGCCCGATTCGTGAACCACCTCCCTGCGACCCATCCGCGACCCTCCCGCGACGCCCACCCGCGACCCACACCTGCGACGCCCTCCCGTGGCCCAGCCGCATTGACAGATCCTGAAATCGATCTTGCGCTCACAGGTATAAGTCAGAAGTTGGAATACGTGACCAGATGCAAACATGGTAGTGCCATATCCGTTCGGAATTTGAATCCGGCTCGCAGTGTATGTATGATTCAAGCTAGCAGCTCGCGAGTGGTACACATGTGGGCAGGAGGTACCGAACGGCCCTTCTAAACACGGGTGCTGTGCGAATTATCCAATTGCCTGCGGCAAGCCCCCCCCCACTATGCCAGCCCAGCATTATGGGTGGCGACTGTTCAAGGATGCAAGGGAGGCCACCACGTATGACATTTCGTGTTTCCAGGCTTGGGAGAGATGTGATGGCAATGATAGAGTTGTTGTTGATGGTGATAATGCTAACGATGATGATGATGATGATGATGATGATGATGATGATGATGATGATGATGATGATGATGATGATGATGATGATGATGGTGATGGTGATGGTGATGGTGATGGTGATGGTGATGGTGATGGTGATGGTGATGGTGATGATGATTATGATGATGGTGATGGTGATGGTGATGGTGATGGTGATGATGACGATGACGATACTGATGATGGATGATGATGACGATGATGATGCCGAGGAGGAGGAGGAGGAGGAGGAACAAGAGGAGGAGGAGGTAAAGGAGGAGGAAGAGGAAGAGGAAGGTCGTCACACGTGACACCTTTCGTCTTCACTGTGGAACTCGTTTGCGCCGTCTCGTGGCTGCCTTGGCCTCCTCTGCGACAGTCTTGGGGGACCCTAGGGCACTCTTTGGACCGTCGCGGGGCCTTCTTTGGCAGTCTTGGGGTTCTGTTGGGGATCTCTTGGGTAGTCTTGGGGCCCTCTTGACAGTACGGTGGGTGGTTGGAGGCCGTCGTAGGGACGTCTTTGGGCCGTCTTGGGCAGGCGAAGGACCTTTTCTAAAGCCGCTTCGGGGTCCCACGGGGGGGCCCCTTTCGGGCCGTCGTGGGGGTCCCTTTGGTCCGTCGCAGGGCCATGGTGGAGACCTCGTGGGCCGCCTTGAGCTGACGGAAGCCCGAACAGACAAGATTGCGATCAGCAGTCTCGTACCAGTAAGGACTGGGCAAACTTTTACATCGCAGCGCCGCAGAGGCGATCCGCACGCGAGTCGGAGCGAGCCGGGGCACGGCAACGCGAATTAGCCCGCATGCAGGAATGGAGGAGAAGAGGGATACGGCCGCGGAGGAGGGGCAAAACGCGGGGGCACAAGAAAGGGCGACTAGGACAACAATTGTCTTGGTTTCGTCGGGCCTTGTTGAAGGTCCTTTTGGGGCCCTTCGGGCGTTTTTGGAGGCATCTTGAGCCGTGTTCAGGCCATTCTCATCCGCCGCAGGGCCTTCTTGGCCCCTCATCTTGGCTCGTTTTTTGGCCCGTCCTACAGGTTTTTTGGCCCGTCCTACAGGCGCCTGCTTTCCAACTCGCCAACATCATGCAGGTAGTTACGGTGGCAGATTTGTTGTGTTTGTTGTCGTTGTCATTGTCGTCGTCTGTTACAGGCATTGTCGCATCTTTCAGGGGAATCGCAAGCTAGTCGGTGGGATATTTGAAATGCTGTTACACGCGGATCACACCTTGTTGATAGGAGTTGACGTGGACCATCTGCAGCAGCTTTTAGACAACATGGCACACGTTGGGGCGCAGTACGAAATCAAACTACATTGGTCCAGATTTCAGTTGGTATCAATCGGCTAAACGATCAATCTCCACTCTCCGGCTGGGGACCCCATCCCGATCAACGACTTGGGAGTGATCTGCGCGGAGATGGTCGTGCAGGAGAAAAACTCCATCGGACAATTCGCGCCTGTGGAAACGAATGTCGCTGTCGAGAACACGGAAGCTTGAAAGGCTGGATGCGATTATTGTTTGTCGTCTTTTCTAGGGTGTAAGCTCCGTTTGGTTGAACCCGGCGGGCACGCGGATATGGAACGGTTTTTAATGCAGATGCCTCCGCGCACAACTGTGGATTATGGTTTCGTTCGTGTCCCGAGCGTCAAATGCAGAGGTGCTGCAGGAGGCCGGGCAGCAGCCGCTGGACCAGAAGCTCCGCAAGCAACAGTTGTAACTTGACGGCCAGGTTGCGCGAGCCCCGGGAGGAGACGACTTGCGCAAGCGGACACTTGTGCCGCGCACGACGAAGCCCACGACGCAGCAACACGTCAGGAAGATTTGTGAGCCCACGCAATGAATGGGTGAGTCGAATGCAGAAGCTCGCTGTTGAACTTGGAGGACATGTGCATGAGTTTCGTGGCTGGCGTGCAGCTGTGAGCCACCGCCGCATGCAAGCGCCCACGCGCCCCAGCTTATCACTTGTAGCGTATCGTAAGACCCGAGTGCGCCGGAAGTCGGTTTCGCCGGTGCCTCTTGACGAGCCCGTCCTGGTTTTTGACGGTTTAGCTTTCGTGGGATGTTTGCGGCGGGAGGTCGTTGCAAATTTCAGATTCGGTCTCGTCATTTTCCTAGCGGGGCCCGTCAGAACAATCTGAGCCCCCGTAGCCCGAGTCGCATGTCTTCCCGAATCGTGCCGCAGCCCATGGAGAATTACACGGCCCTTCGGTGCGCGGGTGCGGTGCGGATTTGTTGTCGTACGTTGCTGGTGTCGTCGTTATTGTTGTCGTCGTCGTCGCCGTCGTCTCCGTTTGTCCTTTGCTTCGAAAGCCAGGTCGCATTCTGCAGCGGTGCATACTGCAGCGAGAGTGGGATGTCGAGAACAGGGAATGCGAATGGCCGGGGTGCTGAGGGGGCGGTGGGGGGGGACAAACTTCTGTTTAAAACCATAATACTTTTGGTCCGGGGGGGTCTCTCGCTGCCTTGGCCGATATTTGGGGGGCGAGCCACGAACGCACGCTTCTCCCCAGACGATGCGTCCGATGGCCCTGAGAGGTCGTTCTTCCTCCTACGGCGTACCCGCAGCATTTCGGCCCATCGCATTCCACGTGTTGGACCTCCTCTTCCGCTCTCCCCCTGATCTTCACGCGCTGCGGGAAGCATGCGGTGCGGCTCTCGGGACAGACGACGATAGCGACAGCGACGACGAACACAACACCAATCCCTCACCGCACCCGCACACCTCCAGGTTTCCCAATGTGCAAGCTCGAGCCATACGTGAACTGCAGGTAGGTTTGAGCGCCCAGTGAATGTATAATCTCTTATGTGGCCGCTCGGTCGTGCCTATATACAGTTGCCTTCGACCCATTGCGCCACCGCGCTTGGCTCGTGGACCAGAGGCTCCTTGGAGGCTTATTGGGATCACTTGGAGGGCTTCTCGGGGGCCCCTGCCTATTGGAGGCCTCTCTGGCGTCTCGTGGGCGCCCCGTGCTTGCCTCTGGAGGAGTTCGGGGGGCCTTTGCGCGATACTGAGAAATTTTCTTGGCTGAAGACCTCTTGGGGCGATTCGCATTCATTCCTCTGGGGCCAGACGTTTACCAAACCAGGCTGCATTCAGTGGTTCTGTCCGGCGCCTCAAAAGAAGCACGCGGGCCGCTACGAAATTCACGCGGGGACCCCCAGAAACGCGAAGAAATCTGGGTGTGGGGCCATCAAACAAATATCGCCCGCATTCGAAACAGGAAATTCGAGGGGACCTGATGACATTCCACCATGTCCCTACGCAGCCGTGCCGGGTTTCTGAGTGGATTTGGAGTTCCAGAAGTGCGGATGAGCTTGTGGGCAAGTGGCCACGCTTTGCAAAACAACGTGGGTGAGTGCCGGGTGTGGGTCGCGGGCCGGCGGAACAGGTGGGTCGCGGGGAGTTGTGTCACGGTGCAGGTAGCGGGCGGTTTGTTGGGCGGGCCACGACAGCACGCCCCGAAAAGCCCCATCCAGCCATTCACCTGGGTACAGTGTAAGACTGGTCGGCCTCCTCCTTCGGACTATGAGAGGGGAATCGGGGCAACGCATGCGCACACCGCCTGAATATATACGGCCAAGGTCTGGTTAGCGAGGAGTTAGACAAACAGGCACATGCGGTCCTCCATGGTTCGGGGTCGAGACCCCCCCGTCATGGCTCGGGGTCGAAACCTGCCAAGACATGCCAGGCCGCCTCTTCCTCCTCCTCTTCCTCTTCCTCCTCCGCCTCCTCCTCTTCCTCCTCTCCTTCCACCAGTGGCTATTGTGACTTGTAGGCCCGAGGCTTCGGTGGACAGGGATTTCACCCGCCCCCCGAGGCCGAACACTGCGACTAACATCCGCCTCGATTTGTTCAAAACGCCGGAAGTCTGGACACGGAACGGGCGAGCCGTCCCCCCCTCTCGCGCGCCTCAACTTCCCGCGCACGTGCTGCTCGGCCCCTCAAGGCCCACCGCTGCCGCCCTCGTCGCCGCCGCGGGCGCGCCGCGGCGCGGCTGAGGGCGCCCCGCCAAAGGCGCAGGGGGCTGCGCTGCCCCTGGCGGCGGCGGGCGCCGCCGCCGCCGTCTGGCGGCTGGCGGGTCCGCGGCGCCGCCGCGCCGCGCGCCCCGCTGCCGCCGCAGCGTCGGGCGGCGGCGGTGGGGGCGCCGGCGGCCCCACGGAGGACCCGAGGGGGGCGCCGAGGTTTTGCTAGCAGCTCATTTCTGCCCTCCGCAGATCCAACGGCGCACCCTTGATGCTGCCACAACGCATAGGATGCGTCATGTCAGAGAATGCGTCGTGCGCTTTTCTGGCAGCTCGCCGTTGCACTCTTTTGCGTTCCTGCTTTGAGGGCCCCTCCTGGGCCCCTGGGAAGGAGAATCCCTCCGCTCGCCGCGGGCCGGGTCGGCCTCCAGATTTGTTTCCGGCGAGGACGCGCATCGGGTGAGGTCGCATGTGTGTGTGTGTGTGCGTGTGTGTGTGTGTGTGTTTGTGTGTGTGTTGTGTTTGTGTGTGCGTGTGTGTGTATGTACGTACACACGTACGTACGTACGTTTGTGTGTACGTACGTACGTACGTACGTATGTACGTGTTTGTGTGTGTGCGTGTGTGTGCGTGTGTGTATGTGTGTGTGAACGCCCGCGTGTGCGCGTGTGCGCGTGTGCGCGTGTGCGCGTGCGCGCGTGTATGCATGAGTGCGTGTGTGCGTGTGTGCGTGTGTTCGTGTGTGCGTGTGTGCACGTGTGGTTGTGTGCGTGTGTTCGTGTGTCTGTGTGTGCGTGTGTGCGTGTGGGCGTGTGGGCGTGTGGGCGTGTGGGCGTGTTGGTGTGTGGGCGTGTGGGCGTGTGGGCGTGTGGGCGTGTGGGCGTGTGGGCGTGTGTGCGTGTGGGCGTGTGGGCGTGTGGGCGTGTGGGCGTGTGGGCGTGTGGGCGTGTGGACGTGTGGGCGTGTGCGTGTGTGTGTGTGTGTGTGTGTGTGTGTGTGTTTGTGTGTGTTTGTGTGCGTGTGTCTTGTGGGCGTGTGTGTGTGTGTGTCGTGTGGGCGTGTGTGTGTGCGTGTGTGTGTGTAAGTGTAAATGTAAGTGTAAGTGTGTGTGTGTAAGTGTGTTTATGTGTGTGTGTGTGTTTGTGTGCGTGTGTGTGCGTGTGCGTGTGTCTTGAATGACCCCTACGGCCCAGGCATCCGGCGGCTCTGAAATATGTCTGCATTGGCCAGAATTTCGATCGATTGGGATCATATGGAGGAGGCCGTTGTCGGCTTGTTGGGGGAAAGCGCCGATTTGGACCAGAGTTGGGCCCAAAGCCCTCATGTTCCCCGCTCTCTGAACAGCGCCGACGTCGAGATTCGATTCCCGCGCACATGTGTAGATGGGCGTGTGCCTACGAGGAGCTGCCAGGCCACCGGGCCAGATCATTCACCTCAAGCAGCTGCTGCTTCCTCCTTCGCCTCCTCCGCCGCACCGCCTCCTCGGCCCTCTTCGGCAAGTCCTCCTCCATCTCCCTCCTGGGCTGCATGGCTGCCAGGGTCCACGTTTAATGTTTTCGGGCTCGGGGCCGTCAGAAGAAAGCCCCGGACGAGAACCCGGGCCTCCTGGACATCTGGCGCATGATTTTTGAGTACCGACCAGTCCAGATGTTTAAAGGCCGGTTTTTCGTCGAGTCGTGCGTTAACGGTCTTGGTGCCCAGCGAGGGCCCCCATGGAGGCCAGAAGCCAGGAAAAGCCCGACTCCTCATTCTTTCGCGACGTTCTACCTCGAAGCAGCGAGCCGCTGGACGCCCGGGGAGGACTGGATCGTCAGGCTGTTCCCGGAGCACTTGCGGGACGAGGCGAGCAGGTGTTGGGCGATCGCCCTGCCAGGGGTGCTGGGCGGCACGGGCGAGAGTTCTGCCGGCCTCATCGCGGACATGGTGCCGCCTGGCATGGAGCTCGGGGTCTCCCAAGCGTTGCGGTGACCACACCGCGTGGTGAGTCGGTGAGGAGTCGGGGTGGCCACACGGTTCTTGGCCTCGGGTCGCTCTCCGAGGCTGTCTCGGCCGACGGGGGCCTCCGAGGCCCCAGAAGCGTGGGGTGACCGACCGTGCGGTGAGGTCTCTTGAGATTTCGAGGCCACCACAAGGGTCACTGACTTCCGGAGATCCGCGCGGATTTCTCGGACCTGCGCTAGAAACCCCAGCGGCGCCTCTGGTGCCGCCCCGGAGGGGGGGGAGGTCTCGCCCCGATCCGAGAAATCCGCGCGGACCTTTGAAAGCTTACCAGCAGAACGACAGGTCAGCACGAGGTTGTACGAGGTCTGTGCGACGTAGTACGAGGTCAGCTCGAGGTATAGTACGAGGTCAGTACGAGGTCAGTACGTGGGGCCCCCGAGGAGTACGTGCAGGAGCGGAGGCAGTACGAGGTCACCAGCGTGCCCCGGCCACAGCCGAGCCCGCGGCCGTGGCGGCGGCTCCCGGGGCCCGCGCCGGACCGTGAGGCCCGGGTCGGACGAGGGGGGGTCGATGTCGGGGGCCCCGCGTCAATTCGTGTGGATTTCATGTCGTCCGCTTCGATTCGTCCGCTTCGAGTCGCCCGCTTCGAGTCGCCCGCTTCGAGTCGCCCGCTCCGGTTCGCCTAATTTTCATTCGTCTGGGCATCGGAAGAGAACGGAGCACGCATCGAAGCAGGACCAATTGACGAAATGAAAAAGTCCACCGTGCCCAGAAGGCGGGGGAATCAGGGGAATCGAAATATGTGGCATGCAGCTATTTTCGGCTCCCACGCTGGGAGGCGCCAGCTAAATGTGAGCCGATTTGCCAAACCCCCCATTTCTACAGGCCTCGGAAAAAATAGCGAACACTCATGCCACATGCATCTCTCAACGCCTCGACCGCAGTCCCCTCCGCGCCTGCCAACTTTGAGTTTGGGGGGGAGGGGGAGTGTTCAGTAATTGTTTCACTCTACCATATTTCCCCCCACTGCGTCCGACCCAAGAGGCCGACGTGCGCGACGGGGACGTGGCCCTGGCCATGAAGTGCTTCGGCAAGAGCGGCGGGGGCGAGGCCGCCGGGGTCGTGGCCGACATCGGCTGCGGGGACGGCTTCATGGCCAGGCGTTTCGTGGGCAGCGGCGCCTTCCAGCGGGTGCTCGCGGTGGACGTGAGCTGGGAGTGCCTCGAGACCGCCCGCGGCCTCGCAGAGGCGGCTCCCTCCCCCGCCCCACTCCCTCCTCCGCCGCCGTGCTTTGCCCGCCTCCCTCCTCCGTCCCGTCTACCTCCCTTCTCCCTTCTCCCTCCTTCCTTCTCCTCTGGTCACTCCTCCTCTTCTATGTTATCCTGTTCCTTATCCTCCTACTCCCCATCATCAGTTGCCATCTGCTGATCTTCATCATCCGTCTCCATCCTCCTGACTCCTGCTCCTGTTTCTCCTCCTCTTTCGCCTCTGCCTCCGCCTCCTCCCTGCCTTCCGTGACATTCCTATACTGCTGTCCGCCCCCCCCCTCCTGCTCCAGGAGGAGCGTCTGGGTCCAGAGCAGGGGTTGCTGCTGGCGCGCGTCGACGCGCAGGTGCCGCCCCACTCCGCCGCCGGCCCCGCCGTCCTCCACCACCGGCTTCTTCCTCGTCCTCCTCTGCGTCATCCTCCCAGGAAGCTGGATACACATCGGCAGGCCAAGTCTGCTTGCTTCTAGAAGACCAACACCTGGGGCCCATGCCAAATACCGTTCTCACGTTGTGGCCACAAGCGTCTGTGGCCACATTGCGTGTCGTAGCGTATACAGACACATGCGGGGCGGATATGTTTATAGACAACGCATTCGTTGCGGTAGACGCAGTACAAGGTCGAAGAATTGGTAGATCCATCTATGGTATGTTCCTGTTCTAGAGCAGGTCCCACATTGTACTCCAACATACATGCACACAATCATGTCACGCCGGGCTTCTGCATGTGTATCGATCGTGCGGCCTCCAGTCGACTACACGTAAGAGTGGCCCTTCGCGGGAGTGACCTTCTGTGCGGGCCCAGTTGGGTCCCCCGATCGCCGAACGCGAGGTGGCAGGGGCGCCCTGCGCGCTTGTGTTTGGCCCCCCCCGGCGGCCCCCCAAAAAACCGTGCACCAAAGGTCATTCTTACCCAGGGTCACTCTTACGTGTAGCCAATCCAAATGTTCCACATGTGAATCCAGCCACGTGTGTCCCCTGCATCCTCCCACAGCCAAATTAGGTGGGTATGGACATGCGATCAGGAGCGCGTGCTTGGCGTGTCGCGCCTCTCCGGCTCTGGCCCACCACGCCGTTCTGACGCGACACGCTGAGCACATCCGCGTCACCGAGCATCCACGCGCCACGCTTCTCTCAGCCTCTCGCCGCGCGGTGCAGAGCGACATGCTACAGGCCTCGGAAAAAATAGCGAACACTCATGCCACATTCATCTGTCAACGCCTCCCCCTCCCTCCAATGTTCAAAGTTGGCGGCGGGTCTGATGAGTTGCACCTCGACCGCAGTCTCCCCCGCGCGTGCCAACTTTGAGTTTTGGGGGAGGGGGAGTGTTCAGTAGTTGTTTCGTTCTACCGTATCAGTGGAAGAGGCATGGCGTATCGCAGGGGCCACCTTCGCGACACGCTAAGCAGCAGCTCCTGACCGTACCCCCCCTACCCTGCCAAGTCGCCTGCGGGGCCCCCTCGTTGGCTCCTCGAGAGAGGGTGATGCAGCAGCCACTTCTGCGGGCCTGCGCCCGCGGGGTTTGTTCCCAGGCCGCCTTCGCTAAGGGCTGTTTTGATGAAGGGGCGGCACCAGCTGGCCGCCCCGGCCGCTCCGCGGCGACATCCGCCATGTGAGCGCTCTCCCTCCTCCCGCCCCGCGGCCGCGACGCCTTTCTTTTCCTCCTCCCGCCGCCGATTCATATGTTGCCCGGACCGCCCGAGCGCGCGTGCGGACTGCCTCTGCCGCGTTGCGACAAAAAAGGTGTTCTGATGCAAGGGGGTTCTTCTTTGTCCATCCCTGAAGGACAGGCGAGCGGCATGAGTACCGTAAGTTCTCGGAAATCTTCGGGGGCGGCCAAGAGGGGGGTGATGACTAGGGAGGGGTGGCTATTATGGCGGTTGCCATGACATCTCCCAGGGCTGGACCTGAACTGTGCTTTTGGCGATTTCGTGGGCCGCTTTCGTTTCGATGTCGTTTTGCGGGAAAGGCAGATTCGAGACAAAAGCCAGGGAAAACGAGAACAAAACGAAAACGAGAAACACCGTTTAGGTTCAGCCCTCACATCTCCCCAGATGTCATGGCGCCTCTTCTTATTTCAATGCGTCCCGGGCCCCCCCCTGGGCCGCGCACATGCCGCCGGCCATGATTTGCGCCCCCCCCTCTTGGACGCTCCCCTCTTGGACGCTCCCTTCTTGGCCGCCCCCGATTGGGTCGGCGCCGGACGCCTCCGCGCGGTGCCTCTGGCCCCACCCCTGGTGCGCCCCGCGCGCCGGGGGAAGCGGGGCCAAGCACCGATGTGAGATGTCCGCGCGGACTTTCGAAGGCCCAGGCCCATGTCGTGGGTTGTTCTTCCGTGTGTTTCCCCCTCCTCCTCCTCGTACTATTGCTCCTCTTTCTCCTCCTGCTCCTCCTCCTCTTCCTCCTCCTCCTCCTCCTCCTCCTCCTCCTCCTCCTCCTCCTCCTATACTCCGACTCCCCCCTCTCCCCGGCCGATAGCCGCCGTATTTGGGACGTCCCATCCCAACCTTCCAAAAAAATACAGCGTCATAATGTTTGGTCATTTTTCCTCTCAACATGGACATCCTGTCGTCCACGTTCATGCCGAAATCCTACCAAGCACATGGTGTTTGCAAGCATTTCAACGTAGTCACCTAAAACACGCAATGGTTTGTCATCGCAAATCTTCAGAATTCCTGCCCGCGCGCAATTGCTGGAATCATAGAAAACTATACGACGTCCAGGATTTCGTGAAACAGCCAGCGATCTCATCACGCCGCGCGGTGCATTCGCGATGCTCTGTCATGCACCCAGGGCGCGAATCCTGTGCAACAAATGCCACGCGGGAGACAAGCGCGCGGGTCGCCGCGAGCGCATGTCCAAATCCTTCCAGAGTCGTCGCCGTCATCGGCACCGTCGCTGGCCTTGCCGTCGTTGTCGCCATCATCGCGGGTCACCGCCCTCCTCATCATGTCGCCACCGTGGTCGACGTCATCATGCCATCGCGCCCGCCCGAGCCACCGACCTGCACCGAGTTGCCCGCGCGCTGGTGCGGCCTTTGAGACGCTCTCGGCCAGTTCCCATCGGCCACCGCAGTCGTGGCGCAAGAATTCTGCCATACCAGCTGGCCGATCTGCGCGCGCGATGCGTTTTACCAGCCAAGTTAACTTTCCTTGGGTTTCCTGGGGCTTCCTGGGGCTTCCTGGCCCTCCTGGGAGGGCTCCTGTCGTCTCCTGGGCCTTTCTGGGGCTTCCTGGGGAAGGACTCGCTGGGGCCTTCAGGGGACTCCTGGGGCCTCCTGGGGCTCCCTGGGGTGTCCTGAAACATCCTGGGGTTTCCTGGGGCCCTCTTGAAGCTTCCTGGGCCATCTTGGGGCATCCTCGACTCGTGCTGAAATGCCCGCGCAGCCTTTGAGACGAGCTGGGGAGCTCACATCGGTAACCGCTGTCGCGGCCGCATCAGCTGTGCCAAACCAGCTCGCCGATGTGATCTCGGCTCCCAGTTGTACCAGCAGTGTTCTTTTATGTTGTGGCAGGGCGGGTGGGAATGGGCATGCCATGCATGTTTCGCTCGAGCTGACGAACTTGACTCCTACTCCTGCTCCCTCTCCTTCTCCACCAGTGACTTGTAACTTCTCTTCGCTTCGCCGCCTCCCCGCTCGTCGCCCCAACGTTGTTGTCGAGTCTTTTCCTCCTGCCTCATCGCTCCTCCTGCTCCTCTTGCCTCCGTACTCCCCTCCAAAAAACGTTCGTGTTCCGTGCTCGTCTCCCTCCTCCGTCATCCTTCCTTTCCCTCCTCCTCATACACTGACACCTCCCGCCTCTTCCTCCTCCTTTTCGTCCTCCACCCACCCACTTCCTCCAGCCAGGAGGAAGGAGGAGGAAGGAGGCGGATAAGTAGGCCAAGGAGAAGGAGGAAAGATGGAGGAGGATGTATGGAAGAGTTTGGCGAAGGTGGGAAGAGGACTTACATAACGGAGACGCCTTCTCCATAACTGGCCTCTTACTTGTCTTCATCCTCCCAGTCCTCCTCCCCGCCCCACACCTCACAATTCCCAGACTCCTGGACCAACAAAACAATCGTTTTACCCTCCAGACACGCTACCATCCTCCCCCTCCCCACTGCCCAGCCCCCCTCCTCCCTCCCTCGACGACTGGCGACGGCGTCGACGACAACTTTGACGGCGGCGGCGACAAAGACCTTGGCAATTAACATCCGCTCAAATCGATCCCCGGACCCCTCTCGTGGCACATCCTTTGGAGGGCGCGACATGGGGGGGGTCATAAATGGGGGGGGAGCGAGTGCTGCCGAAAAGGAGCTCTTTAGGGCCCCCAAGTGGCGCTTCAGGGACCTAGAACCTTACTCCCCCCCATGTATCGCCCCCGATTGGTTCGCGCCCAAATCCAGGGTAGCGTTCCATCCCGAATCGATTTCGAGCGGCTCCGGGGCCGGAGTCGAGCCACCAAGACACGAGCCTCGAGCTACGGGCCTCGATCGAGCCACGAGCCTCGATCGAGCCTCGAATGGCGAACAAGACATCCTCCGGCCACCAGCCTCGATCGATCGATTGACATCGTCCTTCACCGATCACGGGCGCCGACGGTTCCCCAGACAGCTCCCCCGACCCCGACGGCGGCGGCGGCTTCGGCGGCGGCGACGGCGGCGAGCGACCAGTGGCGACGGCGTGCGCTAGGCGCTGCCGTTCGCCGAGGGCGTGCTGGACTTCGCCTGGTGGGGGCAGGGCCTCCACAAGGACCGGCGGCGCACGCGTGGGGAGGAGGAGGATGTAGCCGTCCAGCTGCCTTTCCATCGTGTTCACCCTTCTGGGCCTCCTGGGGGCCATCGTCGCCACCGCTGGGTTCGCCCCGAAGTTCTGGTCAGAGTGCACCCTGGGAGAGGTCCGGAGTAGCGGTATCGGTACCTTGTGGTTGTTCCATGTTTAAGGGGGCTGCAGGTCAGGGCCCTGGGAACCACCATTTTGCCAGCGAGGATTTTACCAGATCCAGCTGGAGCAAACGAAGAATGGAGAATGCTTCGGCCCGTGGCTGCAGTGTTCTTTGGCGCGCCACTGTCCTGGTTTATCAATGTCCCCGTCTAAGGAGCCCTGAGCAGTGAGGGGATCAAGTCGGACGAAAGGGAGGGATAGGGATAGGGGGTACGAAATCTGCTGCGTGCAGCTGGTTTCGGCCCCGCCGCCAGGCGCTTTTTTTGGTGCCGGAGAAATCAGCTGCGCGAGCTGATTGTTCAACCCCTCTTTATTGACCCACCGTGTCATCCCACCCTACGAGAGGAGCCCTGAGACATGAGGGTTGCAGCCGTTTCACACGGAGGCCTTTTCACACCGAGGCGTTTTCGCCCTGCTTCGGGCTCGGGGGTCCTCACATGTCGATGGGGCTCGAGACATGCCGCAGAAAGATGAGGTCTGGGGCTCCGGTCGCGGCTCTGGCACGATGTCGCATGTTTGGGCGCCGTCGGACCTCAGGGGAGAGGGGCTGCGTTTTGCCACCTTCTGCCCACGCACCCAACGCGGCTGCCTCGAGACGGCCAGACAGAGCAGCGGCGGCGCGGTCCGGGGCTCTGGTCGTATGTTGCCGTGCTGCGCGCCGTCGGAGCTCCGGGGAAGGGGGGCGGCCGTCCGCCCAGGCACCCAAACGCGGAGGCTCCGGGGAGGGCCAGTCGAGACAGCGGCGGCCCTCCATTGCGCTGTTCCGTCCTTGATGTGTCTCCGGGAGGCTCCTCGTCGGCGCGGCCAGATCCGCCTCAATCCTCCTCCTCCTCCTCCTCCTCCTCCTCCTCCTCCTCCTCCTCCTCCTCCTCCTCCCTCCTCCTCCTCTCCTCCTCCTCCCTCGCCTCCGCCTCCTCCTCCTCCTCCTCCTCCTCCTCCTCCTCCTCCTCCTCCTCCTCCCCTCAGGATCAGGCGGGAGAACTACTGTTGTCTCAGCTGGCACTTGCCGGAAGTCGCAGCGTGTCAAGGAGTCGTGGTCCTGCCCGTTCCCGATGCGCGGGCCAGAAGCGCTGGCGCAGCCCGTTCGCAACGCTTCCTGAGCTCGCGCGCAGCTCCGAGGCAGCTCCCAAGCAGGGCTTCCTCCACCAGCCAACGTCTCGAGATAAATTTGGGCGGCCGGCTGCTCCACGAATCCCAGCGTGCTGGAGGCCCGTGCTGGGGCCCTGGGGGCCATCAGAACACAGCCAGGGGGGTGGGTCGAGAGGGCGGGGGGCCACGCGCCGGGAAAGGGACGGCGTCGGAGGTGGGTATGGGCGAGAAGCCGGGGGGGGGGCATCCTCCGAATGAGAAAGACATCATACACATAGATGTTCCGAGGTCCGCGCGGACCGCCGCAGCAAGTTCATTGCTGTGTCACGCCTGCCTTTCCCAGTCTTGCAGGAGCCCTGCCCCTCAGACCTCCTTGTGCCCTGGTCGGCATGCGCGTTTCTGGCGCAGCTTGTTTCTGCAGCTCCTTCGCACGACTCCCTCTCGAGCCTGCGGCCGCCAGTTCCGCGCCTGGAGTGCTGCACGCTCTGAACGCGGACCCCTCCTCTACAGTCAAAGCGCATAGTGAGGATGAGCGACTTTCCAAGGTTACCCTTACCCTTGCATCCTCTCCCTTCGGCTCATCTTTGGCCACTTTCGCTGGCCGCGCACCGCTCGAAAGGTGGCGGCATGGCCCTCCAAGGCCCCTGCATCCGAATCGCGCATTCTAATGATACGCGTGAACTCCACATCTTCCTCCGCGGCAGCCCTCCGTTCTTTCCCTCTGCATCAGTGCGCGATTCGCTCTGCGGCGTCCTGGCTGCTTTTGTCGTCATGCTCGAGCCTGTCACCGCTTTGCACCACATGGCCGAAGCCAGCTCCCGGAGGGGAGCTCTCTTCGCTGCGCGCACAAGGGGGTGGCGCGTGGGGGATGGACTCCTTAGAAGGCGGCGCGCTTCTTGGAAGGCACGGGCCTTCTCAGAAGGGCCTGGAGGCCTCGAAGGCGGCTTTTTCGAGCTCGGGAGGGCTTCTCAGAAGGTCCCTGCCTTCTTAGAAGCTCCCCGCCCTCTCAGAAGGCCGCCCGCCTCGCGCTACCGCGCTATCCCCTTGTGCGCGCCGCGATCTGTCTCTGAGGATGCCCCGAAGCCTTTAGCACAGAGATCCTCAGGAGCACATCGCTTGACCCTGCCACGTTCAGGGCCCACTTCGATCCCATCGACCTGGCTCGATATCAGTATCGACCTGGCTCGATATCAGTATCCCGACGGCCCGATGTGGCCCGATGTTTGCGCGGCGCTGTCGTGCATCCTAGCGCGGCCGCTCTGATTCGATCCCGGCTCCGTGCCGATGCGACCTGGGCCCGACGTTGATTTCGATCCGATCCAGCCTCCCGCTTCGATGCTGGCTGTTCCTGCCTCGCCCCCCCGCTGCGCACCGGCACGCACGAGGTGTTCGACGCCAAGGGCGCGCTGGGCTCCGTCTTCAAGGACCCCCGAGCTCGTGATCTGCTGCTTGGCAACGATAACGACGATAGCCTCCCCCTCCTCCCCCTCCTCATAATTTCCATCGACCGTCTAATCCTCCTTCGCCTCCGACGATAGCGACGACGAGGGCGACGGACGACGATTCGACGATTGACGACGACGGACGACGACGACGACGACAACGACGAGGGCGAACAATTGACGACGGACGGCGACGGACGACGACGACGACGACAACGACGACGACGACGACGACGACGACGACGACGACGACGACGACGACGACGACGACGGCAGCGACAACGACGCCGACGCCCTCCACGCCGCTGCCGAAGCCCGCCGAGGGTCTCTCTCTCTCTTTCCCGAGGGCCGTCCCCGACGGACGACCGACGACGGCGACGAGGCCACCCCCCGAAGGCTCTGCGGCCCGGGGGGGGCAAGCTGCTGGCCACCACCATCGTGTCCGGCGGTGGCGTGCGCCGCAGACTCACCGAGGAGCCCCAGCAACGTCGCAGCTGCCGCCGCCGTCGTCCTTTGTCGGTCGATCGAGGCTCGGCGCTGGGATTGAGTCGGGCCTGTCCCTTTACAGGAGGAATGCACGAAAATATGCAAAAATAATCAGGGGATGATTTCTCATTATGTTTGAATGTTTGTGAAGGCATTTTTGGCGTATTTTTAAAATTGTTCGTCCGAAATCCGCGTGTAGGAGGACACGCCCGACCTAACGCTTGGAATCGTTTTGGGATGAACAACTACCCACAGTGTACCCGAGGAGGGGTCCAGAGACAGAGTTCCAGCGGATTTCAGCCGTCGCCGTCGTCGTCGAGGGTCGAGGTCTTCGGCAATCTCTATCCTTCAGGGTCTCCAGGGGCCTCCAGGGACCTCCAAAGATATCTGGAGGCCGCCGCCGCCGTTGTCGTCGTGGTCGTCGTCACTGTCTTCGTCGTCGTCGTCATCGTCGTCGTCGACGTCATCGTCGTCGTCATCGTCGTCGTCATCGTCGTCGTCGTCATCGTCGTCGAGGTGGTCCGCCGTCGTGCTCGGAGTCCTTTGGTGCGCTGCTCGAGGTTGTCATCTCCACGGCTCGGGCGGGGCTAGGGCGAGGATAAATCCGTTCCAGAGCGTTCTGGAAGCGCTCTGAGAAGGCCGCGGCGCCCGAGACGTCCTCTCCGGAGCCGCCGGATCTCAGAGATTCTCGACGTCTCCCTCGCCCGATGCCGTCCTCGTCCCGGCCTCGTCCCACATCCCCACGGCCGGACGCAGCTCGAGGGGCTGGCCAGGATGGGCCCCGCTTTTTCTCGGAGGACCTCTCGGCTCCTGGGAGGGCCGCCCCTCACCGCGCCGCTCCCTCGTGCGCGCCGCCGGGAGGAGCAGGAGGAGGAGGAGGAGGAGGAGGAGGAGAAGAAATAGGAAGAGGAGGATGAGGAATAGGAAGAAGAGGAGGAGGAGGAGGAGGTCCAGCAGGAGGAAGAGAAGGAAGTCCAGGAGGAGAATAATGAGGAGGAGGAGGAGGATGTCCAGCAGGAGGAAGAGAAGGAAGTCCATGAGGAGAATAATAATGAGGAGGATGAGGAGGAGGAGGAGGAGGAGGAGGAGGAGGAGGAAGAGGCGGAGGAGGAGGAGGCGGCGACGCAAGCGGGGAGCACGCCGAGAGACTCTTCAGTTTGGGGGTCTTCGTCTTCAGCTGTCCGCGCCGTCGCTGTCGTCGGCGGCCACGGCGGCAGCGACGGCGGCTGTTCTGACGCGTAGGACGTAGGACGTAGGGGGGGAGGGCGGAAGAGGGGGATCGTCATCCTCCTCCCTCCTGCTTTCCTGAGGGCTTGACAATGACATAAACATCAACTCGGAGGTCCGCACAGATTTCTCGGATCGGCGCTGGACCCCCCCTCCCTGGTGCGCGGAGGCCGCCAGGGGCGGCCAGGGAGCCCCAGCGCCGATCCGAGGAGTCCGCGCGGACCTCCGAATTTCTATGTTTCTGTCATTGTTTGCTCGCCTATTCTGATCCTTCTCGTCGGCGTCCTCGTCCTTCTCCTCCTCCTCCCCCTCCTCCTTCTCCTCCTCCTCCTCGTCCATGCTACGCACTCGCTCCTGAGCACGCAAGAACCCTCCCTGCTTCTCCACTCCTCCCGCCCCCCTCCTTGTTTTCCTCGCCACGTTCCTTCCCTATCTTGCCACCCGTCCGGCCACGAGGAGACGGTGCGCGGCGCCGCGGAGGAGGTGGGCTTCTGCGGGGTGCGGACGCAACTGCTGGGTCCCCGCGTGTGCATACTGGAGGCGGAGAGGCCCTGAGAAGTCGGGCGACGCCAGAAAGGCACACGACGCAGAGAAGCACCATTCTCGTGCTGGCACTTCCCGCAGAACTTGTCCGCAGAGAACAACTGTCCTCGTCCTCCTCAGCTCTCATCATCATTCATTCCTATGCCCGATTTCCCAGAGATACTTTGACAGATCTGTCTACCTTCTCTTTCCTCATACCCCGCTCCGACCATTCCTCTTCTCCTCGTCCTTCTCCTCTTTCTCCTCCTCCTCCTCCTCCTCCTCCTTCTCCTCCTCCCCCTCATTTTCCTTCTCCGCCTGCTTCTCGTCCGTCTTCTCCTCTCTTCCTCCTCCTCCTCCTCCTCCTCCTCGGCCTCCTCCACAGCCTTCTTCTCCTCGTATTTGCCTGTTTGCCCAGATGGGGCTGCATCTTTATATCCAGAAGGACTGCCGCTGTTGAGGGCCTCTTCGTCGCCCCTGCCAGCGGCGGCTGGTCGGAGAGCTGGTCGGGATGTTGCCTGTGACGGCGTGGGGGAACCGATTCTCAGCAGGCCCTTGGCCCGTGGTGGGGAGGAGGTGGAGGAGGGGGAGGGGGAAGAGGAGGAGGAGGAGGATTAGGAGGAGAAGGAGGAGGAGGAGGCGAAGCAGGAGAAGGAGGAGGAGGAGCCGGGGCGACTTGCGACAAATCGCGATCGGACAGGTTTCTTCACTTGCGGCCTCAGGGGGCGGGGGTCGCTTCTGGGCCCGAGGACCGTCGGAAGACGGCTCGGGACGAGAAGCGGTTCCCGGGGGTGGGAGTTCCAGGGGCCGACGGTTCGAAAGAGATCTAGCCGTCGGAGGCCATGGTTAACATTGTTGTTATTCGTACCATTGCTATTACTATCCTTGTTATTATTACTACAGCTATGCTTATTATGTTACTGGTATTCGTATTATTAGTTTGTATGATTATTATGTGTTGGCTGGCGTTCGTATTAATTTTGTTTGTTCTTATGTGTATTGGTTCCCGTTCTCCATCTCCTTCCCCAATGCCCCTCACACTGCTTGCACTTTGGGATTCTTGCGTGGGTTACCTAAGTGGTTGGGCGGATGCTGCGAGATTTCCCCGTGGTGCCAGTTCGGTGCCCGACCGTGGACGCTCCGTGGGCGCCCCGTACGTTGGGTGAGTGTGGCCGGGTTTTTTCGCCTGGTGCCTGATTGGTTTGCGCCTCGTGGGTGCCACGTCGGCGCCACGTGCGCTGGGTGTCAGAGGGGGAAAGGGTACCCAGACCGCCACCCCTGCGTCGTTTTCTCCTCTTTGGGCCTCCTGGGAGGCCCTCGTCGCCACCGCTGAATTCGCCCCGAAATTCTGGTGAGAACGCACCCCAGGAGAGGTCCAGGGAGTAGCGGTATCGGTGCCTTTTGATTTCCCCAGGGTGTGTGGGAGGAGGGGCTTCTCCTGCTGCCCGCCCGTGGCTTCCTCGTTGGCGGGCACCGCAAGCTTACGCCGCATAGCTCACACCGCACAGTTCTCTCACACCAGATATCATACACCAATAGCTCACAACACACGTATTTCACCACAGTAGTTTACACAACGTACTCTACCATGCATAGTTTACACGACATAGCTCGCACCATGAAGCTTGCACCCAAGATCTTGCATCGTTTGGTTTTGACCACGGAGCTTACACCACACAGTTTATGCCACGTGGCTTGCACTGCATGGCTTACTCCGCATAGCTGTCATTGCACAGCTTGCACCGCATAGCTGACATCTCATAGACTGTGCTACATAGCTCACGCATCCAGAATGCACTAAGTCGGGAACAGTTCTGGCAAGCATCTTTGTAATCGTGACTCTTCGTTTTTCTGGGGCTTCTCGCTCCGCCTTGGGAACGTTCACCCCGCGCCATCCTCGCCAAGTGGTGCACCGGCCAGCAGAGCGGACAAGCGCGCGCGCGCTGCAGTTTGGCTCTGGCCGTCGTGGGCTGGGTCTTGCTCGGCCCAACTCTGCGAGGTGTCTTGCATCTATCCCGCTCCTGCTGCTAGTCTTCTTCTTCCTCCTCCTCCTCCTCCTTCCGCGCCGACTCCTGGACTGCGAAAGAGGCCGTCCTCCCTTATGTTCCCCTTCCCGCTCAGGGCCCTGTAGGGCCCAGTAGCGCTCGGGGACACCAGATCAGTCTTGCTGGAGCTACCCTTGCATTCCGCCATCGGTGTGGGGCCAGGGCCCAGCCGTCGGCCCCCCGCTCGCGTCTCTGGGGCCGGTGTGAGGGTATTGCATCCCGTAAAGACTCAACCTATTTAAAGTCCCTCGAGGTGGGTAAGGACCCCATCTCGGGAGAGTGGAGGGGTGACCCCGTCCCCTCTTGCCCTTAGACGATGCCTGTTTCTGGCTTCGTCTGAGGTAGCTTGAGCCCGCTTTCGCTCGCTCAGGTTCCTTTTCTTTCTATGTAATCGTAGTGTTGCGCGTGCTCGTCCTTTTCCTGCTCGTCCCCTTTGCCTTTCCGCTGCTCTGCGCACTTTTCTCGATGTGGTCGTGCCTCCTCCTCCTCCTCCTTCCCCTCCTTCCCCTCCTCCTCCCTATCCTCCTCCACCCGAGATGTCTCCCGCCAACGTGTGCCCCAGGACATCGCGACCACCTCCCCGGTACCAGGCCTCTCTACCTCCTGACGACCCCATGGCCCGCGGCCAGCCTGCATCGAGGCCCAGCATGGCGAACGGCGTACCGCCCCGATTTCCCCAAGCCGCCAGAGGTTTCGGCATCGGGAGTCAAGGATTGAGCCCCCGGCCTGTCCAGCCGCGGCGGCGAGAAGACTTCCAAAGGCTCAGGGAGGCCAAAGAGCACCGAAAAATCTCGATCCGCGAACCCCGATCCTCGACCTTGGCCCTCCTCCTCCTCCTCCTCCTCCTCCTCCTCCATCTCCATCTCCACCTCCACCTCCATCTCCATCTCCATCTCCTCCTCCTCCTCCTCCTCCTCCTCCTCCTCCTCCTCCTCCTCCTCCTCCTCCTCCTACTCGGCTGAGTGGCGCATCCTCCTCCCCCTCCTCCTCCTCATCCTCGTTCCCTCCTGTCTTCCAGAGTAGAGTTTTTGTTCACAGCGTGGCTACGCAGATGTCCGGACCGCATCCCAGGGACCAATCTCTCATCCTGAGCTGTCTTTGACAGCCCCAGGGCCCAGCGAGGACCCGTGGAGGCCGAAAGTGATCACACATTTTTCGTCGTGGTGTTGTCCCGGGTCAGGGTGCCCGGGTGTCGAAAGGGCACCCCTGGGCTTGTCCAGAGGCGCGCCAGACCCCCGCACACCTCGAGACGGTGGGGGTCGCCGCGGCCCGCGGCGGCGGACGGG
This sequence comes from Prorocentrum cordatum, assembly GCA_963575745.1. Classification (NCBI taxonomy): domain Eukaryota; class Dinophyceae; order Prorocentrales; family Prorocentraceae; genus Prorocentrum; species Prorocentrum cordatum. The sequence continues at coordinate 339,657 of CAUYUJ010016527.1, read as the reverse complement.
CCGCCGCCGTCGTTGTCCTTCCGCCGTCGTCGTCCGTCGTCGCCGCACGACTTTGGATGTCAGGGCCCGCTCCCTCGCGAGGCGGGGATTTATCTGGGCCGGGTATAGCCATGTCCACCGCCTGCGAGGTTCCCGGGATCGATCCCCATCGGGGGTGGTCAGGGATGAGCAGATCCCCACCTCGTTGCCCTCGCCTCTCGGGGTGGCGCGCGGCCCGGCGGCGGCGGGGCGATGTCGCTGGCGGAGCCGGCCAGCCCCTCCTTTGCCGCGGGGGCGAGCCGGCTTCTCGTGACGCACGTGCTGGCCAGGGCGATGGTCGAGGACTTGCGGCTCGCACCGGGGTCTACCCCACGTAAGAGTGGCCCTTCGCCGGGGTGGCCCCTGGTGCGGGGGCCCACAGGGGGTCCCTTACAGCTTCGGCTTGCCCGCTCGGAGTTGCCCGCTCGGAGTTGCCCCGCGGCGCCCGAACGCCGCGCACCAAAGGTCACCACAGCCCGGTGCCACTCTTGCATGTAGCCGATGGGGATGACATCGGGCGTGTCCCTCTACAGGAGAAAAGTTCAAACATAGAAAAAAAGAATAAAGTCTGGGACTAGTTTTCGATTATGTTTTGACAATATTGGATGATTGTTCGACTTTTTTTGGTTTTCGCTCATGGTCTGCATGTAGGGGGACATTCCCGACCTGACACTACCCGGTGCCACCCTTGCATGTAGCCGATGGGGCGTAATGCGAGGGGGGGGCGCTAGGGGGTCGGCCTTCTGAGAAGGCGGAGGGCTTCTTAGAAGTCACGAGGCTTTTGGAAAGTCCTCCCTGCTTCTCAGCAGAAGGCTTCTCAGAGGCCGCCAGGCGCTTCCAAGAAGTCTCCAAACCTTCTGAGAAGCCCCCCACCCTTGCACCAACACCCACCCGCTGGTGCGCGCCGCCATGAGGAGCCCAAGATGCGGGACGCGCTCGCGCAGGAGCCTCGGCAGCAACCGGGGCCGCAACCAAATCGGGGGCGACGAGGAGCAGGACGTGCTCGTTGGTTACTTGACGAAGTGTTCGTTGGTCCTTGGAGTTTTTTTTTGCGTCGGGTGCTTTCCAGCAGCTTTTCCTCGCCGAGAGCGCTCCAGGGGTGTCGGGATCTTTCCCGCGGCCGCCATAGGCCCGAGTCATGGTCCGAAAGTCAGACACTGATTGCTCCGAAGGTCCGACTTCTGACCCGAGTTGGCCCTGGTTTTCCCTCGATTATTTTGGTTGTCCCGCCTATAGATACACAGTGGCACAGAGATAGGAATACTTATTTGCTATGCGCACAGAGACAAATATTTCATCAGGTCGGTACATATAAAGAGTTGAAGGGGTCGACACACATATTGGTAGTGATATCGAACGACAGATAGCGGGTACCGATATATGCGGATGTCAAGATCGATAGATTGATAGTTTGCGAATCGGGTCCGGCGCCAGTCGCAAACCTAAAGCTGCACCTCTCCACCAGCATCACCCAAAGGGTGGCCCCATAGGTAGATTCATCCTTGAGTTGGGGCCCAACGTGCTTTTGGCCAGGCGAAAGCCCAACAACGTCGGCGATGGGGGTCGCCATACTTAGGATGCAACTCCTGGTATGTTTAATTCGGCATCGGCGCTGGCATGTCCGTGGTCTGTAGATCCGCGGCCGCAATACGGCCAAACCTGCGTAATTTCGCGCAGTTTCGCTCAATCCAGCTTAACCGGGCTCGGTATCAGCTTCAATGTTGATCAGTCTAGCTCAATTGCACCTGAGCTGGGCTTGGCACCTCCTGGATGTGGTTTCCTAGCCAAGCCCCCCCTCCACAGACCTCCCACAGGTCGTGGGGGAAAAACATATCTGCATCCGCGGCCTCTCGGGCGGGGCCCCTGGGCCGCGGCCCCGCGGATCCATGGCGTTTTTGTCGCGGACGCCCCGCGGAGAACATATCCGCGCGACCGCGCATCCGCATCCAGATCGCGAGGGCGCAGATACGGATATGTTCGCCGCTCGTTAGAAGAGGAGGTGGACGCGGAAGAAGAGGAGGAGGTGGAGGAGGAGGAGGAAGAGGAGGAGGAGGAGGAGGAGGAAGAGGAGAGGGGAAGAGGAGGAGAGGAGGGGAGGTGACGAGAGGAGGAGGAGGAAGAGGAGGAGGAGGAGGAGGAAGAGGAGGAGGGGAGAGGAGGAGGAGGAAGAGGAGGAGGAGGAGATGGGCGCAGATACAGGTATGGTATGTTCGCCGTTCATTAACAGGAGCTGGGCGCGCTGGCCAGGCAGAGCGCTGAGTGCTCCGAGGCCGCGGCCAGGCGGCGGGCCCTGCAGCTCCAGGCCGAATCCGTCGCGCGGTCGGCGGCCCTGAGCAGGGAGCTCCGCCGCGTGCTCTACGCGCACGTCTTCGCGGGCGCCATCTGCGCACCCTGACATCCCACAGTTCAGCGATCTGGCCCCCCAGACCCTCTCGAGTCTGGAACAAATCAAGACAGATGGCTGTATTTATCTTTCGCCTCCCCTTGCAGGGAGGTGGGACTTTCGAAAAACGATTCGGGATGAAAAACTGGTCCAGGGCCCACGTGAAAATATCACGACGTCCAGGGTTTGACCCCTGAGCGCTAGAGAACTAAAGGATGACATAAACATAAACGACTCGGACGTCCGCGCGGATGTCTTGGATCGGCGCTGGATCCCCCTGGCGGCGCCCCCGTCGCCGTCCCTGGCGCGCAGGGAGGGGGGGTCCAGCGCCGATCCAAGGAGTCCGCGCAGGCCTCGGAGCTGTTAATGCCTGTGCCGTCGTTTAGCTCGCTCTCTATGGGCGTCACCAGGGCGGCCAGTGAGGCCAGGGCTGCCTGAGCCGAGGGCCCCCCTCGGCGCCAGCAGGCCGAGCCCCGGCCTCCCCTGGTCGCCGAGAAAGGGGCCTCAGCGCGGGCCCTCCGAGCTGAGGGCTCTCGGGGCGCGTGCCGTCGCTCATCTGGAGGCCCAGCACCTGAGCCTCGAGGAGCAGAAGCTGGCACACCTGGGCATCGAGGGCGCCCTCGAGGGCGCGAAGTTCTTCGCGCCTCGCGGTTCTACCCAACTCCTCCTCGTCCTCTTCTCCCATGGAGGGCGGCGCGAGAGCGCGAGAGCGCGTAGTGCGTGGGCTCCTGACTTCGCGAAGCGCGAAGTTAGGAGCCCTCGGTCACACGCTTTCGGAGGTCCACTCGGATTTCTCGGATGGGCGCGGGGCCTTCCCCCCCCCCTTCCCCTCCCTGGCGCACGGGGCGCGCCAGGGAGCGGCGCCGCAGGGGGGGGGGGGGGCGGCGCCGAGCCGCCAAAGATTTCACGAGGGCCTCCGGAAGTTCATGCTAGTGCCGGTTTCTGTTCCTCGGTGGTCGCCCGCTCGTACCGCCGGGCGAGCAGGACCTCCGGGCAACGGGATCCATACAGAGCCACCGTCCCAAGCTGCCCTGGGTCCAGGAGCGGTGTGTGCACGCCCTCCTGGCGGTGTGGCCAGGCATGCGCCAGTAGGTACACCGCGCCTGCGCACAGGGCCAGGCCCGCGCCAGTGCCCAGATATGTCATGCCCTGATGTTTTTAAACACGCGGGTTCCGGAAGTCCCGTCGCTTCTCCCAAGGCCGGTTTTGCATCCCGAGTCGTTTTTTGCCAGCCTCGAGGCCCAGCGAGGGCCCCTAGAGGCCGAAAGCGGCTCAACATGTCCCATCGTTCGGTAACAAATCATGGAAGCCTTGTATACCCTCGTAGTTCCGTCTTTCGAGTGTCCGTCAGCGTCTGGTTATCGAGGGGAAAGCGCCGATTTAGCGTCGACTAGCCTCGATTTAGCGTCGATTAGCGTCGGTCAGCGTCGATCCGCAAGAGCCAGCAAGCTGGCATGGCATGCTTCCTTGGAGCTGCCACCGAAGATCTCGCTGCACAATGGGATCGGTTACGAGTAAGAGTGACCCTTCGCTGGAGTGACCTGGTGTGGGCCCAGATGGGGTCGCCCCAACACTGGCCCGCGCGCTCAGATTTGGCCACTCTGCGGTCCCATGAAGCCGCGCACCAAAGGTCACTCTTGTCGGACCAGACGAGAGGGTAGGAAGGTGGAAGGGGGGGGGAACGACGACATCTGCTGCATGCAGCTGCTTTCGGCCCCGCTGGCGGGCCCATTCCTCGATGCGCGGGCGTCTCCCGGCGTCAAGAGGCGCCGAGGAATCCAGCCACGTGAGCCGATGCCCCACCCTATATTCTTTGCTATCCTACCTTTTCGCCCCCCCCCACCCGATCATGCCTAGGATCACTCCTGCGTGCGGCCGACAGGTTGACGCACGAACAACACACACACAGCCATCACCCACTGGGGGGACGGAGAGAGCCGTGGGTGCGTGTTGTCGGATGGGGGTCCCCGCTCGAAAGGGAGCCTCCCACGGGGTCCGGCAACCCGCGCCCATACCCATGATCAGCCCTCCTCCGTCCGACCTCCCTACGGGAACGGGTGTGCACCGCTCGCTCGTCCACAGGAAGCGCCTGGACGAGGACGAGCAGCTGCTGCCCCTGGTGCTGCGCGCCTGCGGGCCGGCGGACTGGGCGCGCTGCGCCGCGGCCTGCCGCGCGCTGCGGGCGCGCGGCATCGGCGGCCCGGGCCTGGCGGCGTACTGGTTCCGGAGCTCCGGGCACAGCAGGGTCAGTTTCCCAGATGTGCCTTCCCTCCTCGTGGTCCCTGCCTCCCTCGTCCTCGTCCTCCTCCCCTCTCCTCCTCCCGCCGGAAGCACGCACTTCAAGCCGCCACGGCATTTTTGTTTACAGACCTGTCTTTTCTCCACGCATCACAGAGATACTTGGCTTGGCTTGGCTTCTCGGCGGGCACGGGTTACTCGAGAGATGTTGCGGTCGTCCTCTCCTCCATGCCCCTCGCATTTCTTCCAAAGAAGAATGCTCGCGTCCTGGAAAAACCGTCGGACGGGCCTGCAGAGTCGGAGTACATCCGTGCCAGAGCGTCCCGGAACGCCCTCAGAGCGTGCGGAACGCTCTGAGAGCGTTCCGGGAAGCTCTGGAACGGCCGCGGCGCCCGATACATCTTCCAAACCCGCCGATTCTTCTCAGATCCGGCTTTGTCACGATTCTGCGTTCGTCTTAAACCAAGCCTCCTGAGGCCTTTACTGGGGCCCAGACCGGTCAACAAAATTCTTCCGACGGTAGGACCCCACATGAGAATCCTCTCGGCTAGTCTGGAAATGCCCCTCATTCGTCGTCCTCGTGATTGGTGATGCGTCCTTACCGTCTCATCTGCATCATTTTGGTGTCGCCCTGGCGCAGGCCCTCTTCCCGCTCCCCACGTTGCCCCCTTCTCGCCCTCCTGTCTTTGTTTTCACCCCGCCACTTCCTCCCCTCTCTATTGCAAGAGCGCGCGTGCCGATTTTCCTCGGTGCCGCCGCCGCCTCGGCCAGCGCGGGCGCATCATCGAATGGCCACATCGCGCAGCCGTTGGGGCAATCCCGCGGGCCAGGCCGTTGGGACAACCCCGCGAGCTGCTGGGGCGCGGGAGCAAGCCGTTGGGACAACCCCGCAGGCCTAGGGCTAGTCGCGGCCGCGCTCAGGCGGGAGGCAACACGAAACCCAGCTCTGCGGCGAATTGCTCCGCCTCTGCCCTGGAACTCTCCGCTTTCCTTCCGAACTCCTTGAGCGCCTTCCGCAGGGACGCCGGCGGCCCGATCTCCAGGAACTTCCGCGGGGGCGGCTGCAGAATCAACATGTTCCGCACGCAAGTGGCGCGGGAGAGCATGACGTAGAGATGCAGCACTCTTCCTCCTCTGATGGGTCAAGCGAGTGGCCCTCTGAAGAACCCAAAAGAGTTCGCTCGGATTCCTCTGCGCCCCAGTGGATCTGATGGCCCGCTCGGGTTCCAACGAGCTCGTAGAGTCGGAGGAGGGAGGGGAGAGAGAAAGAGAGAGAGAGAGAGAGAGAAAGAAACAACAAGAAAAGAGAGAGAGAGAGAAGGAAACAAACAAACAACAATAACAAAAAGACAGGGAGGATTAGGATAACGAGGGGGAGGGGGAGGCGGTGGAGGAGGAGGAGGAGGAGGAGGAGGAGGAGGAAAGGGAGGAGGAGGAGGCGTTGGAGGATCCCCCCCCCGCGGAATTCGGAAGGATCCAACCCATGGCGGGGGCTTCTTCCAGGGACCTCCAATCATCGGGGGCCTTCCCTTCCTCTTTGCCTCTTTCCCCTTTTTCCCCCCCCGACCCGACCCCGCCCCGCCTCCTCCGCCCCCCACTTCGCGGAATCTCGTGTTAGGCAATGTATAAATCGGATTACACGTACTTATAACTAAGTTGCGGAGTGATTTAGCAACATCATATATAACTTTGTTGTAAGTTGTTATAATCGCACAACTAGACAGCTAACTTTTCATAACTTTTCATAACTTTTCATAACTTTTTCATAACTTTTCATAACTTTTCATAACTTTTCATAACTTTTCATAACTTTTCATCACTTTTTTCAACTTTTTCATAATTTACATATGACCCGTTTCGAACGACCCGCGGGAGGAGGAGGAGGAGGAGGAGGAGGAGGAGGAGGAGGAGAGGAAAAGGAGGGGGGGAGGGAGGCGGAGGAGGGAGGAGGAGGCGAGGGGAGGAGGAGGGAGGAGAGAGGAGGGAGGAGGGGGAGAAGGAGGAGGAGGAGGAGGGAGGAGGAGGAGAGGAAGGAGGGGAGGCAGAGGAGGGTGAGACAGCTTCCAAGGAACCGCCAGTGCGGACCCGTGGTTGCTGTTCTGCCACGTTCCTCCCCAGATGGGCGTTCCGCTTGAGACACACCGAACAAAATGGATGTCGACAGAATTGGTTCCAAGGCGACTCGTGCTACCCCTGAGGCTCTCGCTCGAGACATCATCCAGACAATGAGATGTTGAAATGGGTCCCCTTTTGAATCCCCCTCCTCCTCCTCCTGCTCTTCCTCCTCCTCCTCCTCCTCCCCCTCCTCCTCCTTCTCCTTCGTTTTTGGCGGGGCGTGAACGTTGTCCAGATTCCCGCGACGTCCCCCTCCTCCTCCTCCTCCTCCTCCTCCTCTTCATCCTCCTCCTCCTCTTCCTCCTCCTGCTCCTCCTAATCCTCTCCCTCCTGCTCCTCCTTTTCAAATCCTCCTCGCGGCTGGGAGTCCTAGGCGGTCCGAGGCGGCCAGGCGGGCGGGAGCACAGAGTCGTCGTCGTCGTCGTCGTCGTCGTCGTCCTCCTCCTCCTCCTCCTCCTCCTCCTCCTCCTCCTCCTCGTCGTCCTCGTTCGTCCTCGTTCGTCGTCATCGCGCGCCCAACTCGCCCTCGGACGCGCGCCGCGCGTCTGAGGGCGTCGATTCGTCTGAGCCCGACTGGCCGACGCAGTGGGCTCGGCGTCGTCGTCGTCGTCGTCGTCGTCGTCGTCGCAGTGCAGGCTCAGTGGAGCCGCCTGCTTCGTCGTCGTCGGCGTCGGCGTCGTCGTCATCGTCGCAGCGCAGGCTCGCCGCTTGCTTCGTCGTCGTCGTCGTCGACGTCGTCGAAAACAAGGGCGAGGGGGAGTAGGGCGGGGGGATGACGAGGGGAGGGGGGTGGAGGAGAATGAGGAGGAGGAGGAGGAGGAGGAGGAGGAGGAGGAGGAGGAGGGGGTGGATGATGATGCTGATGCTGATGCTGATGATGATGATGATGATGATGATGTTGATGCTGATGATGATGATGATGGATGATGATGATGATGATGATGATGATGATGATGATGATGATGATGATGATGATGATGATGATGATGATGAGGATGATGATGCTGATGATGATGATGATGCTGATGGTGGTGAGGAAGGAGGAAGATGATGATGATGCTGATGATTTGATGATGATGATGATGATGATGATGATGATGTGATGAAGATGACGATGATGATGATGATGATGATGATTGATGATGATGATGATGATGAGATGATGATGATGATGATGCTGATTATGCTGATGATGATGATGCTGATGATGATGATGAGGATGATGATGATGATGATGATGGTGAGGAGGAGGAGAAGAAGACGAAGCACGCCGAGGCGGACCAGTCACGTGACTAACGACTCGGCCCAGCAGGGCGGCGCTCGGGCTCAGCCTAGCCCATTACCGCTTGCGCCACCTGCTGGGCCCTCCTGTGCCCGAGCCAGCTCCCGCTGGCGCACTCTCTCCTTGAGTGCCGCCAGCCGTGATTCGTACTGATACGAAGAGGCTGGGTTGGGCCTCGCGGAGACACTGTGGGCCTCTCGAGGGGACCTCCTGGTTGGGCCTCTCGGGCTTAGGTTGCTAGGTGCGTGCGAAGCGAGCGATGGCCGCCTCGCCCGATAGGTGCGAGTGTGTGTGTGTATATGTGTGTGCGTGTGTGTGCGTCTGCGTGTGTGTGTGTGTGTGTGTGTGTGGTCGAATGGTGGTGGTGAACGGTGCGAGTGTGGTCGGAGTGGTCGAGTGGTGAAGTGCGTGCGTGTGTGTGTGGGTGTGTGTGTGTGGTGCGAGTGTGGTCGAGTGGTGATGTGAACCAACACATATATATATATATGTATACGCACGTAGGCCAATACTTCTGCACCGATTGCCCGTCTACCACACGAGACGCATCTATACATAGCGTAGAAGGTAATTCCAGTGGTGCTCTCCGTTGGTGCCTCGAAGGTAGCTCCAGTGGTGCTCCCCGCGGGTGTCTGGAAGCTTGTGGCAGCACGCGTGGCACGGATAATTTATATATATATATATATATATATATATATATATATATACACATGTGCGAGTGTGTGTGCGTGTGTGTGCGCCATGCGTGTGTGCGTGCGTGTGTATGCGCGTGTGTGTGTGTGGGTGTGTGTGTGTGCGTGTGTGTG
>CAUYUJ010016527.1:285000-330718 GCA_963575745.1 Prorocentrum cordatum | reverse complement strand
GCGACCTGCGACGGCGCGTGCAACGCGCGCGACTTCTTCTGCTGGCCCTGCTCCTCTCTGGGTTTTCGGCCACCCGTCGTGCCGTTCTCTGCGATGCACTGCATCGCGCGAAACCTCCCCCAGTCCAGGCGGGTAGTCCTGCCGACGAGGAACAGCTCTCGCCCTCTCCCACGGCCGCGGTCACGTATGGTACACTTGACCAAAGTCTCCTCGAACAAGGCATTGGATTGGGCGGCCGTCAACGTGCCCGTCTGGACCGACTGTCGGAGTTGCGCGATCGGCCCGTCCGCCTCTGGCCCGAACCAGTCGTCGGGCAGGAGGCTCCTCGGCATGGCGGCCTCGGCCGACGCGCCGATGGCCAACGGCTGCTGGCCATTCGGCTGCGGGGCACAAGCAATGCCGCTACCGCCTCCAAACTCCATGACCCACTGCGCTGGCTCGCCATCCTCCCCCTCTCCACCCCTCCACTGGACCCACAACGAACACAGCTCCTCTCCTCCCGCACCCCTTCCTCGTCCTCACCCCCCGCCCATGCCTACCATGGCCCCGCTCTCAACCATCTCATTCCCGACCTAACCATCACCCCAATGCGGCCCCAAATCTAACCGTCGCCCTCCCCAGCCCACCGCTGCCGTGCATGTTTTCAGCACTTGATATAACAGTCACTGCCGCTTGCAGGGCGAGCCTCTGCTGGCGATGATCGGCGCGGCCAGTCGGCACACACGCGCACGCGCATGGCGAGCCCCTGCTGGCGATGGTCGGGCGGCCGCGCACGGCGACTCCGCCGAATGCCAGCGCGCCAACGCAACTCCAAAAAAACGTGGGTACGCGTTCCCAACAGATGAGTCGCCCCTCGTCGATCCCTCCTCCGCCGCCCCTCTCCCAATCAACCGCCGCCCGAATCGCAGTCACAATGACTTCTCCAGAGGGCGCATAAAACTGCCTACACGCACGACCAAGTGAACGTCGTGAACCTGCCCAACGGCAAGCGCGACGCGGTCCTCCCCAGGCGCCCACAACGAAACATCGGTTGGCGACTGCACGCACGCAGTCGCGATAATCCAGCACTCGGGCACGCTGGGATGGCAACTGCACCTCGCATCCAAACACCCTACGACCACAGCGAATCCCAAGCTGCGTGAGGGAGCCATGTACGAGACGACGCTGCCGTCGCGCAATATCCCGCGCCCCCAGTGCAATCGCCGAGAGACGTGAACTTTCGCGGGCCGACGGTCGCGAGGGAAATGATGCAAAAGGCATTGGGATTCCGTCACTGGCTCGATCAAAAAGTTGGGAACAAATGCAGCCCTACTGATTTTATGCTCCATGTCAAGAACTATCCTAGATATGATGGCGCGCGCTGGGTCACCCAGGGAGGCCGTGTGCTCGGCCACTGCATTGAGGAGTTTGTTCCTCCTTTCGTTTGTGAAACATGATAGGTTCAGCTGAAATGATTCTAGATTGTCGGGGATGTGGCGCTGGAGGTGGCTCTTCACTTTGCAAACTCGGCGCCCGTAAATTTTCAGCATTGCTTGGTGATGCAGCTGGAACAGGGTTCTGAGCCTCGGCGCTAGCGGCACGGCGGCGTCCCCCGAACACAAGATGTTGAAAATCACCCCCATCAATTGCATGCACTGGCTGTGTTCCTGGAGCACGGGGGGGTCGCTGTCAAGCACGGCCTTGCTGAAATCCGCAGCCGCCAGTCGCGGCATGCAGGGTGGATGTTTGTTTGATGTGTGTGTGTATGCTTGTTCGTTTGTCGGTTGATGCTTGATGTTCGTGCGATCGTTTGCGCGTTTGTTTGATGCATGTTTGCTTGTTCGCGCATGCGCATTGCTGGTTGTTCCAGGGGGGTCGGGCGGGCGAGCGGCCGAAGGCATCTGCGTAGCTGAGTATTGCCACTGCCGTGATGCACTCCCCCGCAAATGCCTTGCAATGCGCACCGACCTTGTGAACAATGCGCTTGCTAAAAAACTTCGCTGGCAGTGGCCTCATCAGGTGTCTGTTCGGCTCCGCGAACCCCCGCGCGTACTCGTCGAGCTGCTCCATGCTAACGCGGTCCCCTCGCACAAGCTCGAGGCAGAAACCATTGACCATATATTGTGCGACTCCTCCGCTGGCTGCCAGCGTATGCATCCAATCGTAATAGAATGCACTCGCAGGTTTCCAAATGGGGCGGAGCACCTGGCACCACATCACACCATCTGGGTCAAATGTTAAACCACATGATTTCTCCTCCAGCTCAAATGCGCCCTTTGTGCAACCTCCCGCCTGCCACAAATCGTACGTTGCCTTTATCTTGTCTGCCATCTCAAACATCGAACCGTCGGTGTGCTTGTCAAATCTGTGCGGCATCATCACAGCGGCGCGTCCTATGTACTCGTCTGGAGAAAGGTCTAGGTTCAACCCGTAATAGACATTCTTACACGCAGCGCAACATGAATTTCCTCCTGCCCCTTTTACCCCGTAGCACTCCTTGTGTGCCTTCTCGTCTTGAATCATCGCTGATATCGTTGATTTGATTGCAGTCAGACGGCCATCGCCATCGGGAACAGCGATGCCGATGTCCAGATTTTCCCTGCCGAGGAACATCATATGAAATATATGTTTGAGCAATCCTGAATACCCGCCGCGAACCTTTTGCATTTGGGAATACCGAATGAACCCTATCGGAGTCCACCCCTGATCCGTGCAACGCCACCATTCGGGTAAATCGGTCCATACATCCGCCGCCGCGCCACCTGGCGCGCTAAGGCGGGAGGCCCCCATTTACGGGAACACTTAGACATGACAAGCCCATGCCTCAGAGACCCCAAACTCCCAAACGCGAACAAAACAAAACTCCGACACCCCAGAACCCCAGAGCTGCAAAGCCAGAGAACTCGTGGTCATGGTCGTGGTCGGGGTCGTCGTCCTCGCCGTCATCGTCGTCGTCGCCGTCGTCGTCAACGTGTCGTCGTCGTCGTCGTCGCCGTCGTCGCAGTCGCAGTCACCGTCGTCTGGACTGGTGGAGTGGCGGGCCGCGCCGCAGGCACGTGTAAAATAGACTGCAACGTGTTTTGTTGCAAAATCGGGCCTGAGTTGGTTGCCCGCCGTCGATTCGTCTCCCCAGAAAGCACATTTTGATATTTTTCCACCAATATGTTCTCTGATAAACCTCGCGTATGATGGAGATTGTCTGCACAGATAATACGTCAATGACAATGGGTTTGCCACGGGCCAAGAATATGAGGTACCGTCGCTCAGAGGTAAATCCAAAGTTTGAATCACTGGCCCATAAGGCGTGGACAACTCAGACACGTACTTCCGCACACACGCATTCACATCTGCGAGGGGAGTGTCCACAGTCTCCTCATCGCACAAGTTCTTTAGGATGCGAGTCAATTGGGCGCCTGATGCTTTCATCCCTGCAGCCTGCAGCGCCTGGATGACTTTCGGTTTTTTCTTGGGGGGGTCCATCCTGAACCAAAACGGCTGTCAAACGAGGCCCGAGGGCGCGCGTGTGCGTGCGTGTGTGTGTGTGGTGGGGAATGTATTCTGCGGGGTAACTTTTCCTAACTTTTCCTAACTTTTCCTAACTTTTCCTAACTTTTTCGCAATCGTCGCTAACTTTTGATAAGTATATTATAACAAGTTATAACTATTTTAGACGACTCATAAATCAATCTAGTAACTCTGGCGTAAGTGAGGCAACTGAGTTATATATGATTCAATAAAGCAAGCGAGTTGTTATATCTAGATGGTACTTCCCACGCTATTACTAAACATTTAGGGTGTGATTACCTGACTTATTGTATGACTCGGCAGGTTTATAGATTTGCTTGCCAGTTCTACAAACCAAATTGCAACTCACTCAAGACCAAACCTCGCGAAGCAAGGGAGCTCCCCGGTCAAAAAGTCCGCGATCTGATGCCTCAGACTTCCTCGAAATCCATCCACGGACGAGGCTCCCGCCTGAGATTTCGTCAACATTCAGACCTGCGGAGCCCGATAATGTTGACGTGTACACGTTGCCGATGACCTGTTCGGATTCGAACATGAAGTACGGGACCCATAGGGAAGGGGCTCCCGGTTGAGATCTCCTCGAAATCCACTCACAAACGAGGCTCCCGCCTGAGATTTCGTCAACATCCAGACATGAGGAGCCCGAGCATGATGATATTTACAGAAGCGGATGACCCGATCGGATTCGAACATGAAGTGCGGGACCCATAGGGAGGCGGCTCCCGCTTGAGATTTCGCCGAAATCCACTCGCTATCGAGGTTCCCGCTCGAAATTTCATCAATATTCAGACCTGAGGAGCCCGAAAGTGACGACAGGTACAGGTTTCCAATGACCCGTTCGGATTCGAACGTGAGGTGCAGGGCCCATACGGGGGGGGGGGGGGTCCCGCTTGAGACTTCTTCGAAATTCACTCACAGACGAGGCTCCCGCCTGAAACTTCGTCAAGATTCAGGCTCGGGGAACCCGAAAATGATTGCAGTTACGGGGACCCGATGACCCGCTCGGATTCGAACATGAAGTGCGTGATCCAAAGGGGGGGGGTCCGCCTGAGAGTTCGTCGAAATCCACTCACACACGAGGTTCCCGCTTGAGACATCGTCAAGAGTCAGGCTTGAGGAGAGTGACGGCAGTTACTACAAGGTCCCGCTGACCCGCTCGGGTTCGAACATGAGGTGCGGGTTCCATAGGGATGGGTTCCCGCTTGAGATTTCCTCGAATTCCACTCACAGACTCGAGTCCCTGTTGGTCGATGATCACGATGGGATGGTGGTAGTGATGAAGGTGTGATGATAGTGATGGTGGTGGTGGGTTGATGAAGTTGACGCTGATAAGGAGATGAACGAACTTGATGATGAGGACGATGGTCATAATGAATGACTGTGTGTGAGAGAGTGCGTGTGTGTGCTGATGATTACGAACGAATGCGTGTGAATGTGTGCGTGTGTGTGCTGATGTTGGTGGTGGTAAGAAGAGGGGCGGTGAGGAGGAGGAGGAGGAGGAGGAGGAGGAGGAGGAGTGAGCGGAGTGTCCAGAGAAGACAAGAACCCCACTGAGGATGTGCGGAACGCGAAAGGCGAAAAACCAGTCCCAGGGAAAGGGGCGTGACTTCGGGGACCCCGCTGGAGAAGTCAGGACATCACATGTTTGGGTTGTCCCTATGTAAGCTTTGACTTTCACCGAAGGTTTTTTGGGGGGGCGTTTAGCGGCTACTGGCGGAGAGTAGGGGCTGTTTGGTGGACGATTGGAGCGGGGCGTGTGCCGCTGTTGGCCGCTAGTCGGGTGCCACTATCTGCCACCATTTACCGGATTAGATCGACTACCATAAAACGAACGTGAACAAGGAACCACAACCACAACGAAGCTGATTTTTCGGGAAGGCTCCCCGGGGAAGAACCCACCGACATCGACATCAACGCGTTGGTTGTGGTTGTGGTCGATTTTGCCGTCCAGGACGCCACATCGACCACAACCAGCAGTAAGTTGGCGCCGGTGTTCTGACGATTCTTGGCATGCGCAGGGCATCCCCCAGGGTGTCCTTGATTCGGTGTTGTGATCGCTTGCTGTCCCCGCAGGAGCCACTCCCGGGAGGGGCACCGGGAGGCCCTGCAGCTCGTCGTGCAGCGCGGCGCCGCCGATCTGCTGGTGCCCGTGCCACGAGAACCTGGTCTCTCCATTTTGTCGAGCCGGGCGTTTTCGCCCGGTTTCGGGGCCCTCACAGATCGATCCAGCTGGCAATGTGGCGCAGGAAGATGGGGTCCAGGGCTCCGGTGGTGATCTTCGTCGTGATGCTGCAGTATTCACCGGCGTCAGATCTGAGACTGTGCGGGGAAGAAGAACCGTATCCGCGGCCACCCGCTGGCCGAGCCCTTGGGCCGCGACCCCATGGGGGCACGGGGCGTGTTCTGCCGGACGCCCCTCGCGGAGCGTCTATCCTCGCGATCGCGTCTCCACGGGGGCTCGCCCCGGGGTCCAGACCGCGAGGGCTTGGATGCGGACATGTTCGCCGCTCGTGGAGGTGCCCGTCGCCGAGGCGCGGGCAGACGTGAACTGCGTCTTCGAGCACTGCTACTTCCGCACGCCGCTGCACCGGGCTGCCTCCCGCGGTAACCTCGAGGTCTGCGGCCTGCTGCTCCTGCTGCGCGCCGACGCCTCCCGCCGCGACAGCTACGGGGCCGCCCCGCTGCACCTGGTCGCCTCGAAGGGCCGCATGCCTATCATGGAGCTCGAGAAAAGAAAGCATACTACCGTGTTAGCCAGCATGGACCCCACGCAGTGCGTTGTTCCACGATGGAGGTGAAAGCTGTGCGGTGTAAGCTATGTGGAGAAAACCATGTGGTGCGAGCTGATGAGGTGAGAGCTGTGAAGTGTGAGCTATGGCGTTTAAACTAGGTGGTGTGAGCTGGAGGTGGGAGCTATGGGGCGTGAGCTATGTGATGCAAGCTGCGCTGTGCAATCCGTGAAGTGCTATGTGGTGTAAGCTATGTGGTGCAAGCTATGTCGCGTAAGCTCAGAGCGCGGGGCGCTCACGAGGCGCCCACAAGGCAGCAACGTGGCGCAACCTCGGCATACCCCTCCAGCGAACGGGGCGCCCACCAGGCGCCCACGAGACGGTACGGGCGGCAACGTGGCGCAGCCTCGGCATACCCCCCAGGCGCGGGGCGACCACGAGGCGCACACGAGGCGTCACGGGCTGCAGCGTGGCGCAACCTCTGCATACCCCCCCCTGCGAACGGGGCGCCCACCAGGGGGCACGGGCGGCAACGTGGCGCAACCTCGGCATACCTGCCCAGCGGACGGGGCGTCCCCGAGGCGCCAACGAGTCGGCATGGGCGGCAACGAGGCGCAGCTTCGGCAGACCCCCCAAGCGCCGGGCGCCCACGAGGCGCCCACGGGGCGGCACGGGGCGCAACGTGGCGAAAACGGGGAGCACCAACCGAGTACCTGATCAGAGCAGCGTAGTGACCCTTCACCGGAGTGACCCATGGTGCGGGCCCACTGGGATACCCCGATCGCCGAACGCGATGCGGTATTCGCGTCTTGCGCGCTCGTGTTTGATTCCCCCCGCGGCCCCCAATGAACCGCGCACCAAAGGTCACTCTTACCCAGGGTCACTCTTGCGTGTAGTCGAAAGAACCCCAAACGCAAGTGCCGCTTGGGGAACGCAGCCGAGGTGCGGACCCCATGGCCACGTTGGTCCGTTCCTTCGGTTTGGGCCGGGGAGCCTTCTCGTGGCAGGGGCCCGCCGTGGCCAGAAGAGCCCCTTCGTTCCCTGTGCGGCGTTCCTTCTGGCAGCACGGGGCGCGCGGACCTCCAAAAGGTCTTTGAAGCCCTGACCGCCTATTGGACAGGGAAGCCCTACAGCCTTGCAAGGCTTTATGGCTTCCCTGTGGTAAAGCTGCCAAGGGCGGCACGTGAGCATGTCCGTATCTCCGTAGAAGGAAATGTCAAGTCCGGCGGCGCGGTGCGTTGCCGCCTGGTGATTAGAAATGTCTGAACGCACCTTGCTGCGCTTGCTGTTAGAGGCCTCGAGCAGCGATTGCCCGAGGAGTTCCGCGGCGCACTTCTTATGGGGGGGCCGCGTCCGACCAGCTTGCGAGCCCGCGGGCCTGCCGGCGCCACGCTGCGCGCTGGCCGCGCCACGCCGCGCCGTGCCGCGCGGTGCGCCGTGCTGCGCCGCGCGTCGCTCCCTGCCACGTCGAGCGCCACCCGACCCGTTGGCGACGGTACCAATTCGCGAGTCCGCGGGCCGCGCCGCGCCGTGGCGCGCGGCTCGCCGTCCCGCCGCGTCGCGCTGCTCTCCCCGTCGTGCCGCGCCGTTCCGCGCGGGCGACCGACCGCGCAAACTCGCCTGTCTTCGGGGAGCGGCATGCCGTCCCGCACCTCGCGCCGCGTCGAGCCGCGCCGCGCGCCGCTCCGCTCGCCGAGCTGCGAGTCGCGACCGCGCACCGCGAACTGTGGTTCCATTTTTGAGCACGCGAAGGGGCCCGACACATTTTTGGTCGGCGGGGCGAGAGCGAACCTCTTCCGCTAAAAGTTAGGCGGGCTACGCACAGCTGTAATTAGGGAGACAGGCGGGCGGGGCGGGGCGGGGCCTCAGGCGGGCGGGGCCTCAGGCGGCTGGAGAGGGCAGGCAAGGGGCCCGATACATACCCAACATGTACACAGCATTTACACCATTTATACAATTTACACCACTTTCCCATCACTTGTACACCAGCTGTTACACCGCTGCTGTACATGTTCCACCACTGTCATACAACTCTTACGCCACTGCTACATAACTTTTACACCGCTTTTACACACCTTGTACACCACATATACACCACATGTACCCTAGCCCGCAATTTGCGCACGCCAGGGCCTCCCGGAGATTCCGCCCGCGCCCCCAGGAGTACGGCGGAGCCGCCTGGGACTAGGATTGGAATGAATCGATGCATTTCTGGGGGGGCACTGGGATTGGAAACCGCGCCAGGGAACACACCAGAAGACAAGACACGAAATCAACAACCCGAAACTTGTACACCACTGTTACACCATTGTTACACCACTTGTACACCACTTACTTTTGTAATACTTTTTATGCCACTTGTTCAACACTTTCACACCTCTTTTACGCCAACTGCTACACCACTAGCGCACCACTTTTGCGCAAATGTTACATCACTGTTACACCACATGTACCACGTGCCACATACATGTGCAACGCGCTCCTGCGCTCTCTCGTGGACTGGCGCGTCGGCTTGACGTGCCAATGGTCGTCAGGGTCGCGACGGCCGTTTCTCCGCTCTTGCGCGGAACTCGCGAAGCATGTGTTCCCGTGCACGCGCGCGCCAGTTGCGTTTCCATCCGTTCTTCTACATGAATGCCCCCTAGATCCAGGGTTGCGCGCGGTTCAGGTTATTTGTGGCCCTGGGGCGGAACTTTCGCAGCCTTGGTGATGATCGGACCCGTTGTCCCGACTTCCTGCCGCCGCTCCCCCGCGCGGGCCCCGTCGACCCAGGCGATTATTCTACAGTCGCGGACCGCCCTGGAATTGTAGTCACACAACGCGCGCAGAACGTATCGTTGCCTATCGCCGCCGCCGCGACTTTCACATCGCGGCGCGCCGCGGCCGCGCTTGATCGCAGATGGCCCGCGAGAAATCATAATTTCGAAAAGCAAAGAGGTTATTCATAATTCTGCGCAGATGAATAAAATAGCCGTGCGGAGGTCAGCGGCCCTCGTGCGCTTGCCCTGGGACTTAGGAACAGGCCCACTAGATTACCGCTGGCTGCCCTTTGAAGCCTTAACATTTCCCTGTTTGATGGGCTTTGAAGGCTTTAGGGGGCTTCGAGGACCCAGTGGTCTCTGGAGGCTTCCAAGCCTGCAGAGCCATCAAAGCCTTTCAAACCATCGAACCTTGCCAGTCAACTCCATACCTATCCCGTTCCCTGCCGTCCTCGGCGCGCGCTGGCCTCCGGAAAAAAAGCTCCTCGACGATTCAAGCAAACAAAATCCTCGACGATCTGTTTATGCAACGCCTTTCGATTCAAGCTGGCACTCCTGCAGAAAGTAAACGGGTGTCTAGATCCTGTCACAACTCAGCTTGTGGCCAGAATTGTTGCGGTGAGCGGCACAGAGAAGAGAGCGTCGGCGCACGCACGCAGCCTCCGACCGCCCCAGCCAGCCTCCATGGAAGCCATATGTAGCGCGCAAAATATCACTCAAACCGTGGATGTTGCGAACTCAACGCGCGCACTGGCCTCCTGGTCGGCCACCTGTCACAAAGAGCCCTGTGACTGTCGGCCGTGTTTTGTTGTGACTGTCGGCTTGTTGCTTGTTTTTTGTTGTTCCTTTTTTTTGTTTTTTGTGACTGTCGGCCTGGTTTTTTGTTTTCTGTTGTTCGCTTTGTTTTTTTGTTCTTTGTTTCGCCCCGGCGCGCCACGTCCACAGCTCCGCTGGCCGCGCCCTCGCTGGGATTCCTCCTGGCCCGCGACGGCCCGAGACGTTTGTTGGGCCCTCCTTTTCGTCCCCCCCCGTTCCCTCCTATCTCCTCCTCTGCTTCGGCTGCTTTGGGACAACCGCTCCTCTCCGCAGGAGCTCCTCCTGCAGCACGGCCCCGCCCACGCGGGCGCCGCAGACTTCGGCGGCCGGACGCCCTGCCACATGGCCGCGCTGAAGGGCCACCTCGGCGCGGTCCCGAGCGGGGATGGTGTCAGAAGCCCTCCCCTCCTCCTCCTCCTCCTCCTCCTCCTCCTCCTCCTCCCTCCCTCCTCCTCCTCCTCTCCTCCTCCTCTCCTCCTCCTCCTCCTCCTCTCCTCCTCCTCCTCTCCTCCTTCCTCCTCCTCCCCTCCTCCTCCCCCTCCTCCTCCCTCCTCCTCCTCTCCTCCTCCTCCCTCCTCCTCCTCCTCCTCCAGCCTTCGGCCCTCGTGTGGCCAGGCAGAGCGGCAGAGCGACCCTCCACGGCAGGAGGAGGGGCGCGTTCCGTCAGATGGGGAACGAGCAATCACAGAAACACAACAACTCGGAGGTCCGCGCGGATTTCTCGGATCGGCGCAATGGGCCCCCTGGCGGCGCCTCCGGCGCCGCCCCTGGCGCGCGGAGCGCGCCAGGGAGGGGGGTCCAGCGCGGATCCGAGAAATCCGCGCGGAGTTTTTATGCTTATGTCATGCTTCGTTCCCTTATTACAGTCGGACCGAGGTATGAGATCGAGGTCGGTTCGGGGAGGGTGCCTTTGTGCTCTTCGTGTCTGTTGGATGCTCTTGTGCATTCTGGAGAGGGCATCCTTGGATGTTCTGTTCGTTCTGGCCGACGGAGGGTCCCATGTTCTCGAGGGATGTTCGTCAGGCCTAGGTCCGACTGTAAGATCGGCATGCTCGTTTCCGTAGGGGGATCAGTTTGTTTCGTCTCGTCTTGGGATTCTCGCTCGCGCTGTTTTCGGTCTGGTTCCGTTGTTGGTGCTGCCGTTGTTTGCTTTTCTGTGTTGGGCAGCCGTACTTTTGTTCATCTTGTCTTGGTGGGCGGAAGAAAGACGAGCTCAGAGCGAAAACAAAAGTCCAGCGTTCTCAACATCAGCTCAGGTCCAGAGGCTCGTGCGCGCGCGCGCCGACGCCGCCGCGCAGGCCCTCGACGGGCGCACCCCGCTGGACATGGCGCGGCGCGGGCAGCACGCGCGCGTGATCGGGTACCTCGAGGGGCTGCAGCGGCAGGCGGAGGCCGACGGCGAGGCGCTGCTCGCGGCGCGCGCGGTGCTGCGGACGCTGCTGCAGCGGGCAGCGGACGCCGCTGCGGCGGGGACACCCTGATCATCAGGGGCTGCGTCCAAGGGGGGGTCCAGGTTCGAGGTTTTCGGACACGTTCGTTGGTTCTGTGCTGTTTTTCAGCCTCGGGGTGCCTTCCAGCAGCTGCGCCTCGCCGAGAGCGTTGAGGGGGTGCCTGGATCGTCCCGAACGGCCGCTGGAGGCCTGAGTTATTATCCGGAAACAGCAAGGGGGAGAGGCTCAGAGGGGCGACGCCTCAACCTCCAATCGCCCACCCACCGCCGATAAGGACCCGATAGCCCACCCCGCCCAGGAACGCGCGGATTCACCATCGGGGGCCCATCGCAGACATATCGCCGATGTAGCGCCGTGTCCAGCTCGACGTTTCCCCCCCTGAGCCGGTCCCCCCCCCCCGAACGTTGCCCCTAAAATCAGTGTAGGCGCCGATGGTCACGGCGCGGGCCCCATGCATGGCCGCCCGAGAGTGCAGGAGGCGTGGTGGCGGCGGCTGCTTTGTCGGGGAGAAACGCTGTGGATACCTGCGTAGATTTACTTGATCACTTGATCAGACCCTTCGTCTGGAGGATGTCTTTGTGGCCGGTCACTGGCGAAGTCACTGGCAGGCGCACCCAGTCTCCCGCGCGTCATTTTCACCAAGAGGGCGCTGACGGTGCCAGAAGGGCACGGGTCGTCTTCGCCAAACGGGCACTCGTGTAGGATGGGAGTCGCTCTGTGTAGATAGGAGACCGAGCCGCCCTCGGTACACCAGCCGCTCTGCGTAGGTAGGCGCACGAGCCTCAGAGCAGGGCCAGTTGAGACATCGGCGGCACCCCCTGCCGTTCTTCAACCTTCCTAGAACTCCGGGATGCTTCTCGTCGCCACGGCTGGATCCGCGTCGACAAAGCGGGATGTATGGACTGCGAGGGGTCCAGCCCCAGGGCCGATTTTGAGCGGGTTTGGACTGGGCGGGAGAGCCGCCGTTGTCGCAATTTACCCTCTCCCGACGAGCTCGCCCTGTTCACCAGAACGGCACGGGCTACCCAGGCTAAGCAGAAGCACGCTGTGCCTGACAGTGGCGGCCCTGAGAGTGGAGCAGCCAGGAAACACTGTCATTGTTCAATTGCTGTTGACGGCGGTAGTGCACGGCAGAACAGCAGTGGTGTGGCGGTGCATGGCGGGGCTGGCAACAGCCTTGCCTTGCTGACCATGCTCGGTGGCGAGCGAGGGGGAAGTGATAAGGAGAAGGCCTCCTCAGAATGTTCGGAAGTCCCCCAGCTTTCTGAGAAGCTATTTTAAGCTTTCCCCGAATATTGAAAAAATCCCCCAGAAGGCGCGAGGGCTTCTGGGAAGGCCTTCTCCTTCGCAGTTCCCCCCCTCGCTCGCCGCCGACATGCGGGCGCAGGGCATGGATACAGAAACACGTCACGGTCATGGGCAAACGGCCGGCTGGCCTGGGCAGGGAGGCAGAGGACCAGGGGGACGAGGACCCTTGGTCCTCCTGATTCTCGTACCTCCGTCTTCATCCTTCGCTCCTCGTGCGCCACGGTCCTCCTCACTCCCTCCTCCTCCTCTTCCCCCTCCCTGGTCCTCCTCCTGGTCCGTCTCCTTGCCCCTGTCATTATCCTGCACCTTCCTCCAGATCCTTCCCACTCTCTCCTCACTTCTCCCCCCTTTCTCTTTCCCCCCCAAGCCAACAAAACAAGCTGAGTGTCCTATACCCCTTGACGCATTGCGGATCTGAACACATACTTACTGGCGATGCGCTCTGCACGCCAGGTGCTCATCAGGACCAGAAGCGGCTGCGACAATCCAGCGCGCTTGCGGTGCCAGCGCGCGAGCAGGGCAGCTGCCGTCCAAGACTGCATTGGGGGCGTTCGTCAAGGAATGTCCCCAGGAAGCATCAGACCCTGGAGGCTTCCCTACTACTACCTGATGAGGGGCGGTGATGTCCGTAGTCAAGTCTCTATCTGCGTTCCAGCAGCTTCCAGACCTTGCATTTTTTGACCAGCGGTTCCTTGTCTAGTACACCATAGGCGCACGTACGAGGTCTAGACCACGAGGCTTAGCGTACCGCGCCGCCGCTTCTGGCCCACCACGCTTCGGCCTGGCCCACTTCCCAGTCCCCAGGCGTCAACGTCCCGAGCCTTTCCCAGCCTCCCGCTCCGCGGAGCGGCCCGACACGCCATCCGCTTGCAGGTCATGGCGTCTCGCCGGGACCGCCGACGCGACGCGCTTCGGGAGCCTTGAGACGGGGGTCAATGCAAACGGGGGTCAGTCAGAGCGTCGGATCTTGCAGGATCCTGCAGGGCCAGGGCTGCCTTGACCCGGGCTTGGGCGCGGGATCCTGCAGGATTTTGCAGGATCCTGCAAAGCCTGCCTGACCCAGGTCTGGATTGACCCAGGTCTGAAGATCCCCGAGCGCTTAGCACAAGGTCCCGACCGTAGACCACGAGGCTTACGAGGTGCCACCTCGAGGTTCGTACAGTAGAGGGAAATAATCAATGGACACTCCCCCGTTCCGCCAATTGCAAAGTTGGCACGCGCGGCGGAGACTGCGGTCGCAGTGCAACTCATCAGACACACCGCCAATTTCGAACACTGGGGGGAGGGGGAGGCGTTGACCGATGAATGTGGCACGAGTGTTGGCCTGTTTTTGTTCCGCGGCCTGTACCTCGTCGGGCTTCAGTCAAACCTCGGATCCCGCGCCCGACGCGTCACCGGGGCTGGCGCTCTGTCCTCTGTGAGGCCGACCGCCTCTGCCGCGGGCGCCCCCATGCATCAGGCGATCGCGAACATGGATCAAGGGGGCGTGGATCAGCGACGGATCCCGTTTCCATGGGACATCGCGCATTTCTGCCGCCGAAGGAGGCGGCACCGGCCGCATTCTGGGGAGGGCACCTCCCCCGATCCATGGATTTGGCGGCCGCGCGCCAAATCCATGGATCGCTAATACATGTCTGCGCGCCCCCGAGCCGCCGGGGCTGGCGGTCTGTCCTCTGTGAGGCCGACCGCCTCCGCCGCGGGAGCCCCCCGTGCAGGCGGCGGTCGCGGGGCCCGTGGCGCGTGTCGGGCGGTCGCCGCTGCCGCCGCCGCCGGGTTCGGCCACAGAGGCGGCGGCTCGCGGGCGGGAGAGGATCCACAACCTGGTTCTGGCTGGGGGCTCTGGGGTGGCCCAGTCTTCCTCCTCCTCCTTCTCCTCCCGCTCCTCCTCCTGCTCATCCGCCCCCTCCTCCTCCTCTTCCTCCTCCTCTTCCTCCTCCTCCTCCTTCTCCTCCTCCTCCTGCTCCGTACGCAGTTCCATTTTTCTGGTTGCGCATGGCACGATTTTGTCCCGTTTGGAGTTTCAGGTCTGGTACGACACGCGTCGGCGGATAAACAAAACCAGCACAATTGGAAGGGATCTGTGGAAACACTCAGCGCAATGGGAATGGATGGGTGGGAGGGTGGGACGTCAGATATGGCGCGAGCGCACCGTTCAACCTCGGGTGCCGCTTTCGGGCCCCAGGGCCACCGAGAACGGATCTGGGGTGAAAAACAGAGCCAGACGGACAAAAGGGCGGTGGCGGGGACCGATTTTGAGCGGACTGGCCAGTGCCCCCCCCCCGTCTTGACGGACTGTCTCGGGGCCCCTCCAGTTTAGAGGCCCCCGGCCGCCTCCACATCGTGTCCACGGCCCCGCGGGCCGGGCGTCCTGGGGCCGCGGCCCCATGGACACGGGTCGTCTTCTGTTCGCGGATGCCCCGCGCCGTCTGTACCTGTGCGGCCGCGTGTCGACGGGTTCGCACCCAGGAGTCTGGACCGTGAGGGCGTGGATCTGGATACGTTCGCCCCTCGAAACCGGCTGGACTTCGCCGCGAAGCAGGCCCAGCGGGGCGCGTTACCTCCATGGCGGCCCCCTGGGGGCCAAGTGGGCATAACAACGTTGACCTGGGGCGCGAGCCTGCCCCTGGGGGAAGGGGTCGGAAGCTCCAAGCTCGAGGGCCGCAGGCGGAACAAAACGTGCCCTGAAGGTTTTAGGCCGCTCTCGGCCTCGCAGAACCCGGAGGTCGTCAAAAAACAATCACAAGATTCGTCAATAATAAATTGACCGTTCCTGCTGTCGGTGTTTGTGTGGTCGGCGCGACTTCAATTCTGAGATGACATGGTTGGCCCAGGCGCAGGATGCCCAAATCCCGGCAGCACCTTTCACAGCATTGAAGAACGCGATGTCTGACCAGTGTCCGAACTATCGAGCGCCAAGATTTGAACGGCGTGCCACGTTTTTGTGCGCAGAGACATGTATGGATACAAATTGGAAACTGGGGAAAAGTCGTGGGATCCAGGACCCGTTCCCCTCCATCCGCCAAGTGGCAGACAATCAACGCTGCTGCCGCCGCTGTGTCGGCCCCGGAGGCAGCAGCTAGTCAGACTGAGCCAGTGCATCTTTCCTTCTGGTCGAAGCAGAACAGATCGATATACACATGCACTGTCGGAGGTCCGAGCGAACCTTTTGGATCTGCGCTGGACCCCCCTGGCGGCGCCTCCGGCGCCGCCACTGGCGCGCTCCTCGCGCCAGGGAGGTGGGCCCAGCGCCGATCCAAGAAACCCACGCGAATTACCGAGAGCGCATGCTCATGCAGACTTGCTTCCTCTACCAACTGAGCCCGTGCGTCCTGCACCATGGCCGAAGTCAGGGCGTTGGGCTCAGGTCCCCTGCCCGTTCTCGTCCATGGGCGGGGCTCTTCCGCGGGGGCCGCGCCTTTCGCGCCAGCACTGGGTCCAGTGGTTTCGCTCGGCCTGGCGGGCGAATGCACGGCGCAGTTCGCTCAGGCCGCTGCATCCTCGAAGCGGTGTAATCGGAATCAGCAGCAGCATCATCATGAACATCATCATCGTCGTCATGGTCATAATCAACCTTCTCGCCCCCATCACTCTCTGACTGCTCAGAACCATCCTGACCCTCTTTCTCCCTCCTCGCGCCTCCTCACCATCCTCGTCAGAACTAGTCCCCCTCATCACCGCACTCCTCTCCCACATCGCCATCCTGACCCTCGTCATCCCTCCTCGCCCTTTTTGTCGTTGGACCGACATTGCCTTGATGGCCGTCGCGTCTGCCTCCTACTCCCTGCTCTGCCCCCTCCTCATCTCATCATCATTATCGCCCCCCGTTCCGCCTACGTACACATTATCAATATCACTCTCCGTCCAGAAGATGTCCCGCCCTCTTCGCGTTTTTCTTCACGCGCAGGTTTTGAAAAGTTTGTCGGTGTGAGGGGCTTCCGCTCAGGCGAATCGAATCCATTTCAAGTCGTGCGCGCGTTGGCTGCTTCGAAGCAGGTAAACGTCGTAGCGTTTATCTTCTTCTCTTCTTCTGCTTCTTCTGCTTCTTCTTCTTCTTCTTCCTCCTCCTCCTCCTCTTCTTCCGGGGGAGGCCGGCCGGGGGGGCCCGCGCGCACGTGTGGGGGCCCGGCCCGCGGGCGGGGCCCGTCGTGTGGGGACCCGGGGGGGGGGGGGGGCCCAAGGGTCCCCTCGCCGGGGGGGCCCGCGGCGCCGTGGGGGCCCGCCGCCGCGGCGCCCGAGGGTGGCGCTGGTCTCGGCGGCGCGGCAGGGGAGTGCTGGGGGCGTGCAGGGCAGCGCCCGCGGCGGGCTGCTTCCTGGAACGGTCCGCTCAGCTTCCTCCGGTGGCCCGTCTGGGGGGGGGGGCCCGCAGCGTCGTGGAGGGCACGTGGCCGCGGGGCCCGCGAGTGGCGCCGGTCTGGGTTGCGCAGGGATGCAGCACTGTTAAGAACATCAAGGAAAGTTGGCGCCTGCGGCGGGCTTCTTCATTTGATGCTTCATTTAACTCGTTGCACCCGTCCGGTGGGGCCCGCGGCGTCGTGGGGGCCCATTGGTGGCGCCAGTCCCGGCTGCGCAAAAATGCACGCTCTGATTAAAAGACGGCGCTTGCGGCGGGCTTCTTCTTTGAATGCTTCGCTTCGTCTAACCTCTTCCAGTCAGGCCCCGGACTAGGGCTCGGGAATTCGCGCGACGATCTTCGTAGCCGCCCTTGCTTGGCCGCCAATGCGGCACTTGAGACTCGTTCTCTCTTGTCCACTGTGTAAAACGTCGGGAGCGGAAAAGAGGGGGGTGATGACTAGGAGGGGGGGATATCATGGCACGGGCCATGATTTTTCCTCAGATTTCATGGCGCCTCTTATTATTTCATTACGTCCCTGGTCCCCCCCGCTGGGCCGCGCACATGCCGCCAGTCATGATTTGCACCCCCCCCTCTTCTTGGACACCCCCCTCTTGGCCGCTCCCGAAAACGGCATCTATCTGTGAGCTCCTTCGTTTTCTTGTGGCCCCGCAGGCGCCAGGGCGCCTCGCGCGATGTTCCAGTTCACAGCGCGTTGCGCCGAGACCACAGCAATCCCTCACTCCTATCCGCATTTTCGGGGGTATGGTATATGTGTTTTTCAAATCCGATCGTTTCCGTTCCTTCAAAATGGTGTTCCCGTTGCAGTACTGGACCCATTTCGGCGCTTCTGGTCCTTCCAGATTCGTGCTCGCCCTTCAGCGCTGGCCTCATTTCTGCGTTATCGGTCCTTCCGGATGGTTTTCCCGCTGCAGCGTTGGTCTCATTTCCGCGTTGTCGGTCTTTCGAACGGTGTTTCCGCTGCAGCGTCGGCCTCATGCCCGCGTTTCGGGTCCTTTCAAAAGGTGTTCCCGCTGCAGGACTGGCCTCACCTCCAAATTGATAGTCTTCCAGCATGAATTTCTGGCTGCAGCGTTCTTGCAGCCATGGTCTGCAATGTAATGCTATGTTACCTGCCGCTACTGCGCTATTACATGGTTTGCTTCGCAACGCTGTAATATGCAACGCGAGGATACGCAGGGCCATGCAATGCAATGGCAAGCCATGCAATGCTATTTTCCGTACCGCTATGCGATGCCGTGCTTTGCGCTGCAACGCTATGATATGCAATCCGCGACGACGCAATGCTATGGCATTTCATGCATCGCGATCCCTTTTGGGGTCCTCGTCCGTTTTGACGCACGACCGTGCCAACAGAAAGGAGCTCTACGCAGTAGTGAAGGATGGGGAGGAGGGCTAGGACGTCAGATGTGACGAGAGCGCACATGACTTGCCTCACTCCTCCCTCCTCCCTCCTCTCGCCTCCGCAATGCGCACTCCTCAGTCTCCTCTTTCTCCTCCTCCTCCTCCTCCTCCTCCTCTTCCTCTTCGTCTTCCTCCCTTCCTCGCCCTCCTCCTCCTCCTCGCCCTCCTCCTCCTCCTCCTCCTCCTCCTCCTTCTCCTCCTCCTCTCTCCCCCCCTCCTCCCCACCTCTCGTCCCAGCCCTCCTTCCCCTCCCCACCTCCCTGGATGACTCCCCCTATCCCACCCTCCCCCGGCAGCCCTCCCCGTCATCGCCGCGCTGTCAAGGGGCCAGCGGCCTCGCGGCGCGCGCGCAGGAGAGTCGAGGGGTGGTGCGGCTTCTCGGCGCTGCACCTGGCCGCGTACAAGGGCCACGAGGCGGTCTGCAAGGCCCGGCCGAGCCCCCCCGGCAGGGAGCAGCAGGGAGGCATTCTGCACCCTCTCCGCGTCCCTTTCTGGGCCTTCGGGGGGGGGGTCTTCCTCTGTCCTCATCTTCTCCTCCTCTTGTTCTCATCCTCTTCCTCCTCCTCTCCTCCTCCTCCCCCCTCCTCCTCCTCCTCCTCCCCCTCCTCTCCTCCTCCTCCTCCTCCCCCTCCTCCTCCTCCCCCTCCTCCTCCTTCCCCTCCTCCTCCTCCTCCTCCTCCTCCTCCTCCTCCTCCTCCTCCTCCTCCTCCTCCTTCCCCTCCCCTGCTCCTCAGCACCGCTCAACGACGTGCTGTCAACCAAACCTGAAGGGCTCTTTCCATTCTTCTGTGCAGCCTTGTCTTCGGCGCCAGCTGCGGGTGCACCGCGCATCGCCTTCGAGCCAGCTCAACCGAGTCGGCTTTCCGCTCACAGGGGTGCCTCCCTCCCTCCCATCCTCTTCTGGGCCTTGGGCTGTGAGCCATCCATCGTCGTTTCGGCCAGATCCGCCCCGAGATCCTGGTTGGAGCCAGGAGAGGTCCGGCGGCCAGTTTTGAGGAGGGGGTAGGGGGTGGGGGGATGCCGAGGAGGACGGGGAGGAGGAGAAAAGAGAGCTGGGCAAGGACAGTTTAGAAGGATGGAGGAGGGAGATGGGGGAGAAGGAGGAGGAGGGCCAGCGTAAACCCAAGACTCACCAACGATGTACCAGTGAACCCTCCGTCGACGTTTCCTCGTCATAGGCCCCTGTGTGGATTTGTTTCCATTGATGGAAGTGCCCCGTTGGAAGACAACCGTTTGAAGATCCGGAACTGTGCCAGAACACCATTCTTGGGAATTCAACGCCGCGGATCACCGTCATTGTTCGGTATTGACGATACTGGATCGTGCCAGAACCCCGTTCTTGGGAGTCGCGAGCCAACGAAGCCGCTGTGTCCTGACAATCAGACATCGTACCAAAACATCCTTTCTGGGAGGTTAACCATGAGAGCCCTTGAAGCCATGATAAACTCTTGAAACGAATGTGCACGACGCTCAGACGAGAGCCATAGTTTGAACATAAACCGCCCTCCATCCGTGAAACTCGCGCAAGTGTTTAAAACGAATGTGCGCGGCGCCAGATCGAAAGCCACATGTTGAAAGCCACTCGCCCTCCATCCGTTAAGCTCTTTTGAATATTCTGTTTGAGGATCATATGTGGCGAGGAAGGCACAGGCGAAACGCCCGGCCCGCCCTGCCGACGCACCTCGGGATGCGACAGGGAGGAGTCAGTTGTTCATAACGAACAGGGATGGAGGAAGAGGCAGGACTCCTCTTCCCACCTCAGCTGCAGGCACGCTTACTTCTAGTCATGTTGACGTGTTGCCATTATTCTTGCTGCGGTGTGCTTCCCGTTCTTTGTGCGCACCATGCCACGACGCCTTGGTCGGTTATTCTCCGTACCAGACGCTGCGATCAGCTACGCTCCGAGTCCGTGCAACGAAAAAGAAGGAGGCAGGAGGACAGGAGGCGGAGGGCGGGGGGTCGTAAAATACCCAAATGTTTTCGGAAGTTGGCGAACGCGCTGGAAAGTGCTCGGTTTGTTTTCGGCGATTGGAGCCTCCAAGGACTTCTCATAACCCTCGAAGAAACATTGGGAAGTGTCCCAGGACTCCCCCCCGAAAAAACCCAAACAATCATCCCAAAGACGTCCCTCCTTTGGGGCCCATTCCTAACTAGTGCGTAGCCCTGGGAGCGTCATAAGTAACGCACGTAATTACGCCGCCACACTTTCAGCCACAAGTACTGCGTGCGAGCAGGATATAATTAAGTAGGTGTACGTAGGGTGTGTGGGCCAGTTGCTACATAGCCTGAGCGTGAACATGTGGCACGCAGGTAGTGTAACAGCAGGCGGTGACAGCCACACTTGGGGCAACCCTGCCAAAGGCAGGCTGCAAGTGATGTCCGCGAGCCAGCGAGCGCCCCCATGGAGGCCATGCTGAACCTCTCCTGGGACCGGGTGGTGGCGCTCGAGGCGGAGGACAGCAAGCACAGGACGGGATACCCGCGGGTGTGTTGACCGCCCGCGGAAGAGGGAAAGGAGCCCCAAGGAGCGATGGAACGAGTAAGATAATTTTTCAATGTGTCTGGGAGCCGCTTGCCGTTTTGTTGCATTGCCAACGGAGGTTGCGCAGGGCGTTCTGCGGGCTCCCAGGGGGGAGGGTTGGAGAAGGGGGAGAAAGGACGTCTAGAAGGATGGAGGCGAGGGCGAGAAGGAAGAAGAGGATTACATGGGGCAGGGCACAGGGAAGGAAACACATAAGGATAGGTAGTAGCAGGATGGGGGAATGCGCAGCAGCTGGCGAGGAAGAAGGAGGACGACGAGGAGCAGAAGGAGGGGCGGGGGCAAGTGGGATGGAAAGGGGGATGTGAGAGGAGGAGAGGGAAGAAAAAGGGAGGAGAAAGGAAAGGATGAGGAGAAGAAGGAGGAGCAGCAGCAGCAGCAGCAGGAGGAAGAGGAGGACGTGAAGGGGGCAGATAAGGAGAAGAGGGAGGGAAGGATGGGGAGGAGGTGGAGCAGCAGCATGAGATGGAAAGGAGCAGGATCAGGAAGAGGAGCAGGAGGAGGTCCGAGACGTGAGTGCTGGCGTTTCGCACGCCTCTCCGACACGTCCCCGACCACAGACCCCAGGCGCTGCAGAGGACCCAGCGCGCCTACCATGCTCCGTCGAGGCTGGCAGGGGCCACTCATGTTGGTGTCGCTGTTTCTGCTCCCCCTTCCTTCTGCCCTCTTCCTTCTGTCTACTAGCAGCACGGGTGAGGAATACCCTGATCGGATCAACTGAGTTTAATCCCTAAGGTCATGGGTCGAGCCGAGCAGTCGAATTGGCACTCGAAGGCCCCGAAGCCGAAGTCGTCTGCGTAAGCTGGTGACTAATCTGCATCTGCAGCGATGTCCACTCCACTCCACTATAAAATGTCGGAGGTCCATGAGGGCTTCTTGGGTCGTGCCTGGGCGCTTTCTGGCGGCGCCTTTGGCGCGCCAGGGGAGGGGGTCCAGCGCCGACAAGAAATCCGAGCGGAGCCCCGACATTCTATTGCATGCCTTTTTCTGATCCCCCATGCTAGAGCCACATCCCAAAGCTCGACGCGCCTTCGCCTGTGGGTTCTCTCTCGCGACAGCGCTGTATACTCAATCGGAGGAGGAATTGGAGGGGGAGGAGGCGGAGGAGGAAGGAAGAGCAGAGAGGATCATGGCAAGCGGGAGGGGGAAGAGGGCAAGCGGGAGAAGGAGGATGGAGGAGGAGGAAGAAGAGGGCGGCCACTAGGAGGGAGGCGGGAGGAGGAGGGGGACTGGAGAAGGAGGAATGTATCCGGCATGATCACGAATTCCAAAGGAAAGTTCAGATGAGGAGAGGGAGAGGGAGGATGACCTCATCCTGCTCATGCCCCTCCCCACTGCATTACGTTTCTCAATCCTCCCTTTCCGTCCTCCCTCCCTCCTCCCTTCTCCTTCCCATTCCTCTTCACTCCTCATCCGCTTGCTCATCCTCCTGCTTGGTCCCCTCCACCTCCAGAAGGCTGAGCAAAAGGAGAAAGAGCAACATGAGGAGTCGGAGCAAGAGGCGGAGTTGGCAGAGGGGGGAGCAGGATGATCTCCTCCCTCCATGCTTGCAGCCTCCATCCGTCCCCCCTTGGCGCTGGCTGAGCTGTCTTCGCTCCGGCCGCTGGCAATCGAGCCTGCACCTGGCCGAGTGGCCATCCCCCAGGTGGTGTGAGTGATATGCGCGCCACCCATGGGGTGCCACCCAGAGGAAGCAGCCATAATTTGGGCGTTCGGCATTAATAATCTACGAACCCGTAGAGACCTCCCTCCTCTTTGGCTACGCGTGAGAGTGACCCTTCGTCAGAGTGACCTCTGTTCCGTGCCCACATGGGTCCCCCCAGCATTGTCCAGCGCCCTTGGATTGTGCTCCCCCCCCCCCGCGGCTCCCCCGCGGCCCCCTAAAGCCGCTCACCAGAGGTCTCCTTTGCCTGGGGTCACTCTTGCCTATGACCGATGCTCCTCCGTCTCCGTTGGTGGCGCGGTCCAATCGGACGTGCTCCGTTGGAAAACATCTGGGGGGGGAGGCAGCGAACCAATTTCCTGCATCTCCCAGGTTCCTCAGTTGGCTCCCTTCTCTTCTCCGCCTGCAGCCGCCTCGGGCTCGCGGGCAGGAGCGAGCCGCGAGCCGCGACCCGCCCGCGTCCTTCCTCGGTGGCGCTCCTTTTTGCGCTGGGCAGACTTAAGCTTCTAGGTTGGAGCGTCCTGCTGGTGCACGAATGACTTAGCGCAGTGATGGGTAAATATTTGTGAATTAGGAGGCGGCAGGCCCGTGAGGTACAGGAGGGGCATCAAGTAAAAGAACAGCAGAGTGCCCAGGGAGGGCTCAGAAACACGGTGCTTGCCGCCGAGGTGGAGGGAAGACGGACAATAATTTGAAACAAGTGAGCACGTGACATGAAGAGGCGACCAGGAGGAAACAAACTACACGTTCACGATTGCAGTAGTTAGCAGGCCTGCCGAAGGCTCGGTACATGTCACCGTGGGATTGTGCCGCACGAGTAAGCCGGTTCGCTTAATCACCCACTTTAGCAAAATCAAGGGAAAAGAGACAGGCGACGGTTCCACGCGACATTAGGGCAAACTCAAGTGGGGTCTGGCAGCGTAGATGACACCCAATAGGCTGGCGCTGTTCAGGCTAACCCGAGGTGGTACAGCTTGGCTTGAAACTGCAATCTGCTGGGTTTTGCAACTGTGAGTGATCTGCTGCGTGAGGCTATGTTAGGATCCTTCTTCAACGACCCCTCCATAGTCACCAACCCCATCATCCACATTGTGAACTTAAGTGTGCTACATGTTTGGACACTCGCCCTGCAGGTGAGGGGGGGGGGGCCGACAACGCAAAGCGTCAGAATGAAGCGCTGCCATATTGTAAGACATGAGAGGACAGAGCTCAGTAGGGAGAACAAGGAGGCGTACTACACGGTGCAAGTTCAAAATGCTTGCCGTGGGTAAGGGCACGTGGACTGATTGCAGCGACTGCAGCGGGTGAGATACCCTGGCCTGCAGCCTCTGGGTATGCTGCGGACTGAGAGAACAGTCAGCATGCCTCTGTTTTACACTGTGGCGTGCCTGTGGGTTCGCTTAGCAAGCGGTTGGCGGCAAACTTAAAGTGTGCCTGTTTGATACGAATCTTCCGCCACCCACTGACCCATCGCCCCTCCCCCAAGATGTCCATGCAGTAAGCAGAACAGAATCGCAGCTGGGCAACAATGGGGAAACGTCGAACCCGAACGTTGTCTGCAACGTGGCGTGGCATGTGTTAGGCTGGTGCTGCGCTGGCTAGCCAGATGCTGTGCGAGTTGTCCCCTCCCTCCCCAACTTCAACCGTATCTGAACGAGCACTTTCACTGCACAAGGTATTGCACTGACGCCATTGAATGTAGGCTGGCCTTGCAAGCAGACGAAGTGTGATTATGCTGGCCATTGTCGTTCAAGTGTTAAAGTTGCGCGCGCCGTGAATTATATCAAGTATGAACGGCATCCTTCGACGGTAAGTCTGGATTGCCGCTGCTAGTGCAACCTGGACTGGAACAGTATGTTGCTTCAAATCGGTTTCAAATCGGCAAGTTGAAAATGTCAGTATGGAAAGCTAATAACTGCGTCCGTCAAACTACAACCCTCGTCACAATTCACCTCGAAATGTCTTACGTGCCTGAACTGTTTGTGGGAAGATGTTGGACAAAGTAGCGATGACTGCGAGGTGTTTGTATGCGCCGCCCCTCCAGTGTCGGTCGTCATCGAACTTCCGAGTAGTTCCCAGTCAGACCACTTTTGCTTTGGCCCCGGCATTGGAGGGGCGTCGCATCGACATTGGAGGGCGCGCCGACATCGCAGGGGCACGTTCGCCGTGCTTGAGGTCAATTCTGACAGGGGTAGCAGGATCCTTGGGCAGCATCGGGTCCCTGGCAATGGGGGGGGGCGCCGACAGAGACCCAAGGCGTGGCGTCGTAAATTCTCCATGAACTCGTCCGCCTCCCTCCCTCCCTCCACAGGGTATGTTGATGTGGCTGGACGTAGTCTTGGCCTGGGCAGATGCGGCAGAACGGTGCGTAAGTGAGCTGGGCATTGTTGTTCAAGTGGTTGCCGCTTCATGTTTGCAACGGATAGACTGGCATCTGAAGTGAAATACGTCATGCCAGGTTTGGATGGCGTGGGGTCCCTGAAAATAAGGGGCCCGTCCACAGCGACCCAAGGTGTGGTATCGTAAATCCCCCTCTCACCACCATCCCCCACCAAGCCCCTTCCCCCCAGTCCCCACGGGCAGCCTCGAGATAAGCTGTGTAAAAGTTGCTGCGAGCACGGTTAAAGGTAGTGCGCGGGTACTGGCATGCGGACATAGTCGTCTAAAAGTTTGTCAAGACGAGGCGGTGATCTGCGGGCACAGTCTTGATAAAGGTGTCTCCCCATTCTTCCTCAAGTCCAGCCTCAACCCATACACCGACGAGGGAAAGGAAGTATGCAACATTGGCACAGTACATCGATGGAACGGGTGTCATGTGGTTCCGGGGATACGGGGAGGGCCCATGAGCAGAGACCCGTGCAGCCTAGGGAGGGAGGCGACAGAGTTTGGACCACAACAGTCGTGCAACGAACATGTGAGACGAAAAGCGGAAGAACACGGGTGTGCAAGCATTGTTAGGGCGATTTGGGGTGAGGCAAAGATGAGTTGATTCTCATGAGCCATAGTCCATAGAGCCATAGAAGCATTGGGAGTAGCAGATCTGTTGTATTCATCTAGAGCAAAGAATGCCATTGAGGTGCGTAGCGTTGCTGTTGTTGAAGACGAGAGGACGGCGACAAGTGCGTTGCTGTAAATTTATCCCCAGTTTGGTGCGCATCCAGGTCTTTGCGTTGGGCATTTTGGTTTGGGAGTCGGTTGTGTTTTTGTCTATGGCAAGCTCCCTAGGAATCGGTTGTGAGCCCTTTGCGTGTTCTGTGCGTTTACGTGTGCGTGGCAGGTATTCCTCGTATTGCTGTTGGTATGCTCGAATCGTTTCAAAGTGTTCGGTCGTGCTGGCTCCTCGTAGTTGTTGATGTTGTAAGTGTTGTCACTTGTTAGAATCGGCATGAATTCCCCTTTGACCATCTTCCATTGATGGTGGTTCTTTTGGTGGGAGGCATGTTGCGATGGTTGCCTGAGTCTGGGATGGTGTGTAAGTAGAATTTCGACTGGCCATCCGAACTTGGCGGTCGATGTACCTGGTGGTGGACGGACTGCAGATACCATAAGTTGAGGTGGTGCTGGGTGCTGTGGGATGTGGCCTATGGTGCGGTTTGTGACGTCATCATGGTTTGTAGTTGGAGCCGTAGGGTCAGCTTGCGTGTCGGGCGCTCGGGCGTCTTTATTTTCGTTGATGAAGCTACCTGTTCAGTCTGGTGCAGCGCTTGTAAGGTTGAAGAAGACGTGCGGCTGAGGTCGAAGCGTTGGTTGTGTTGTCTGATGTGTGTTGCGTAGACGGCTCGTCTTTGCAGCTCATCTTGTTCAATGCTGCAGCTGTCCTCGGTAAAGTACTGCCCAGTCTCCAAGCAAGAAGGTGTGGAGCCATTGTGATATTATTGCAAGTGCCGTAGTGGTGCTGGTGTCGGGTAGCGAGCCGCCAAGTAGCATCTTGGGCACGTGTTCGAGCCGTGGATGTGGTGGTGGCGGTGGTATATGTTGGTCAGATCTCGTCGCATTCTTGAGAATGGGTCTTCGTGCTGGCGCTGTTGGTGGCATCGTGATATGCGATAGTAGTAGTGCGTGCTGGTTGGGTCGTATTGGTGGATGTGGGAACACGTCTGGGCAATCGACGCTGATGAAAAATTCACAGTTGAACTTGTCGAGGTACCTGTACCACCCGTCAATGAGGAGGTGGTCGTTGGGGGAACAGTACTTTTAGATGTTGGACTCTTCGTTGTGATAGATCACGCAATCGAAGCTGCCGTCTTCCGTGGCGCAGTATGCTGTGCATCCTGGTGGGCAATGCATGTCATGTTGTGGATGTGACGGTAGCTATATTAATGAGAATGATGTGGGTCGTTCGATGTCGTAGTCGTTGTCGCTGTCGCCGATGTGCCAAGAGTCATCTGCAGGTGTCGGCGCAGTCCTTCCAGGTGGCGCCAGAGGTGTAGATAGTGGTGACCTTGCGTCGACGTAGGCGGTTGTGGCCCATGGGCTTGTAGTGGTTGTTGGTGTCGGTGCTTTCGTCATGAGTGGGGGAGCCGTGTAAAGAGCTGCTGGTGCTGGAATGTTTGTTTTGGACGATGGGAATGGTGGTGGTGGTCGCGCCAGCTGCTGATATTTGCCGTGGTTGTGTTTTGGTGTTCGGATTTCGATGTGCGGTAGTATTTGGCTTGGTGGCTTGGGGATGCGCGCCCCGTACAGCGCTTCCGTAGCATGTCTTGGTATTCGTATACCGTCTGTTCTATTCGACGTTGTTCCCGTAGATGTGCTTGTACGTGGTGGTTGTACATGTGGTATTCGCCCATGTCTGCACGGTTTCATCTGATGTTTCTTGGTGGCGTTTAGTTGAAATTATTGTTAATTTGGTGCGGCATGTGCAGGATTTCCGTGCGACGGATCGTATGCCTTGACGGTGTGATTGGGACCACACGGTGTTGAGGGTAAACCGTAGTGATGGCCGTTGGGGGAGTTCTCACGTGGAAAGAGGCCATTTTGGGTTTGAAGGGATGGGTGCTAGTAGCGCGTATTGGGTCGGTGGCATGTTCTGTTGCGTCGGCGGTAGTGGTTGTCTCATTGTTCCTGTCCACTGAGCTGCTGTATGATGTAGTTAGGTACTGGGTGTACTCCGAGATATTGAGACTGCTCGTGTGTAGCTGGTGGTGTGTTGTGTCGGTGTGCCCAGTCAAAGATCACTATAGCCCTTTGGTGGGTGTTATGTTTTGCTGCTGGTCCAGATGTATGCAGTGAGTCTTCTAGTAGGTCGGTCAACTCGGGTAGTTCTGAGCTGGTTGTGATGTCCCTGTGGCCATTGGTCACTGAGCAGATGAATCAGTTATCGTCGGCGTGTGTATGCCATCGGCCTCATCAACCACGAAGTCGTATCGCGTGTTGATTTGTAGTTAGTAGATATTGTGCAGCTCCTTTTTGAGGTCTCTGTCTGTGCCTTCGTTGTTGTAACGTGGGTGCTTGAATCAAAATCTGTCTTCCTCAATGTAGGGGGGCAGCTCTTACACCCGAATCATGATGATCTTATGGTGTCGGATGTCGTAGTCTAGTATCTCTTGCCCTGGTGCGAGAGGTTGGCCATCTCGACGTCGTTGAAGGGCGCGGTAGTATGGAATGTCGTATGGTCGAAGCGCCCAGTGGTTTGCGATGCTCGTATGCCAGTGCATTTGCTTTCATTTGCCCGAATACTTCGCGAAGTCGTTGTTGCGCAGTATTTGGAAGTATGTCTCGGTGAGTTCAGGAAGGAATGCGATCATGATGTGCCTGTCTTCTACAGTTGATGCCCAATGTTGAACTGCAGGGGCGCGTGAGTACTCGTGGCCAGGCCAGAGTGACAAGTGCACGAACCTCATGCCGATCTCTGCGATCACCACCTTGTCCTGCCTGTTGCGCTGTACTTGGCCTCGCAATGCTGTGGGTGCTGATGGATCGTATGTAGGATGGTGCGCAGCTGTGCGCTGCAGTGGTTTCTCGCTGTGCCATGCGCCTCTTGTTAGAGAGTAGTGGTGGCTGGCTATCGTCACCGTCGTCGGCGTAGTGCTTGGATGATGTGCGGTAGTGCCTCAAGTCTGTGCTTGCGCTCACGTGTGATCTGGTCTTCGGCATTGATGGAGTGCGTCATGTAGAGGTCCATTGCGTCTGTCCAGACGTATCGTGGTGTGTCAGCGTAGTCATCCACGCGTATCCCAAAGCGTCCATCTTGCGCTGTATGGTGGTACCCTGTAGATACAGTTTTATCTTACACGATTGCGAGGGCTGCAAGATGGAGGGCTCGCGGGCAATGAGCCAGGCTTAGCATAGCTGCTGCAGACGTAGGAAACTTCTCCGAAGGACCCAGGCCTTCCGAGCCGTCTGAGCAGGCCCGTCCCTCCTCACTTCCCCCCCGGGCTCTCCGCCGAGTGGTCGCTTGCTGTCCCCGCACGCTGCCCAGCCTGGCGCCGCGAAGGCCGCCGACCGCCGGCCGCCGGCCGCGAAGGGGGGGGGTGCCCCAGGACGCCCGCCCAGCTGGCGGCGGAGCGCGGCAGGGCCGAGGCCCCTCGGGAGCGGCGGCAGGCGGAGGGCGAGGACGACGGGAGGGGCAGGCAGGGGCGAGGCGTCCTGGCGTGCCTCGTAGACCCACCACATAATGTTCTTGGTTTGCACGAAGTGTTCTTGGAATCGTTCTGGCCTAGCACTTTTGGTTTTCATGCATCGGGCTTGCTTGGTTGTGGTGATTCGAACAGTCTTTGGTTCTAAGAGTTTCGTGGTAGGCCCACATGAGTGTCGGGACGGTCGGTCCCTGCTCGAGGAGAGCGGCGGCGGGCGGCCTTGGTGGCGAGGCAGGGCGAGGACGACGGGGGGGAGGAGGCTGCATGTTCGGACTGCATGTAGCAGGGGGGCCCTTCGGGGCAGGTCCACCCTGTTGCGAGCGCCAGCCGCTGGAGGACGGGGAGGACGACGGGGGAGGGGAGTTTGCGCCAAGCTGGTCGCGCTCGCGCCACATCTGACACCCCACCCTCCCGCCCATCCCTTCACATCGCGCTGATTTTTGTCTGTCCGCGGCCGCGTGCCAATGCGGAGCCGGAAAGGTGGGCTCTCGCCGGAGTGCCCTTGGTGTGCGGGCCCGCAGGGGTCCACCCCGGCACCAGCGTCCTCTCGTGGGGTCGTGGGCCCCCTGAGGACGCGCGCCAGAGGTCGCTCTTGCCCAGGGTCGCTCCTGCGTGTACCAGAGATCGGGAGGGGGGCGGGCAGAGGGGGGGAGGGAGGAGGCAGGATGGGTGGAGGGGAAGGGGGGAGGCGAAGAGGGGGGGGGGAGGGCAGGAGCAGGGGGAGAGGGGAAGGTGGAGGGAAGGGGGGAGAGGGAGGGGGAGGTGGGAGGGGACGGGGAGAAATGACGAGGGTCGTCCTCCTCATCATCCCCCTTCCCGATTTCTCTCGTCCCTGTCCTTCTCCTCCCTCTCCTTCTTTTGAAGGGATCGGGAAATGAGGCGGGGGAGGCGCAGGGGGAGGAGGAGAAGGAGAAAGAACAGCACGAGGAAGAGATGGAGGAGGACGGCAACAGCGGCGGCGGCGGCTACTATAAAGAGTAGGACACGGACTGTGACGAGGGGGGAACGGAGACGCTTCTTACCCAATTCCTCTTTTTACTATCCATCATTATGTCCGCTATGCGCGAGCAGGTCCCGCAATATCGCTGGCCCGTATGGCTTAGCCAAGGCCCGCTCGCATCCAGGGGCCCTGCCACACAGCAGCCCCTACACACCACACAAAGTCGTGCTCGAGAGCCAGCATCCGTACCTCCCCTCCCCCAGACATCCGATGCCTTGTATTTTCCCGCCATTATGTGTTGAGTTGGGCCATGGGTGTGGATCAGCAGCGCCCCGCGTCATTATTGTTCCTCGCCCTCCTCACCGAGCGGTTGCGAAGTCATGCCGCCACCACCCCACTGTGGTATACCGCTGAGACGCTTCGTAACCTTTCAGGGAGCTCCACCTAAGGCCCCAGTGGCTGCGCCCACATGCCTTCCCCGACCCACTTTGCAACACCCCTCACACGCTTCGTGGGTGACCATACATGGAGCTCCACCTAAGGCCCCAGTGGTTGCGCCCGCATGACGCCGCAACCCCACTTTGGCGCAGCACTCAAACATTGCGTGGCCTCATAGGGAGCTCCACCTAAGGCCCCAGTGGTTGCGCCCACATGCCGCCGCCACCCCACTGTGGCGCACCCCTTCAAGTGGCCCCATAGGGATCTCCACCGAAGGCCCCAGTGGTTGCGCCCGCATGCCGCCACCAACCCCACTTTGGCGCAGCCTTCACACGCTTCGTGGCTTGAATGGAGCTCCACCTAAGGCCCCAGTGGTTGCGCCCGCATGCTGCCGCCACCCCACTTTGACACACCCCTTTCACGTTTCGTGGCCTCATGGTGCGCTCCGCTTGAGGCCTATTGGTTGCGCCCGCATGCCGCCACCGCTCACTTTAGCGCACCCTTCTAACGTTTTGTGCCCAACAGGGAGCTCCAACTAATGGCCCAGTGGCTACTCCCGCATGCCGCCACCACCCCATTTTGGCACACCCCTCACACGCTTCGTGGCCAGATTTGAAGCTCCACATACGGCCTCAGGGGTTGCGCCCACATGCCGTCGCCACCCCACTATGGCGCACCCCTCACAGGCCTCGTGCACCCATAGGGAGATCCGCATAAGGCCCAAGTCGTTGCGCCCACACCCCGCCGCTACCCCACTATGGCGCACCCCTTGAACGCTTCGTGGCCCCATAGGGAGCCCCACCTAAGGCCCAAGTGGTTGCGCCCACATCCCGCCGAGACCCCATTTGGCGCACCCCTCACACGCTTCGTGGCTTTAATGGAGCTCCACCTAAGGACCCAGTGGTTGCGCCCGCATGCCGTCGCCGCCGCCCCACTTTGGCACACCCCTCACACGTTTCGTGGCCTCATAGGAAATTACACCTAAGGCCCCAGTGGCAGGAATCGCATGCGCGACCGCGCCCATGCCGGCACATCATTCACACGTGGCTTCATAGGGAGCTCCATCTAAAGCCCCAAGGGTCTCGCCCGCATGACGCTGGCACCCCAGCTTGGCACACCGCTGATACGCTTCGTGACCCTATAGGGATCTCCACCGAAGGCCCCAGCGGTTGCGCCCACATGCCGCCGCCACCCACTATGACGCACCCCATCACACGATTCGTGGCCCCATGAAGAGCACCGCCCAAGGTCCCAGTGGTTGCACCCGCATGCCGCCACCAACCCACTTTGGCGCAGCCTTCACACGCTTCGTGGCCACATAGGGAGCTCCACCGAAGGCCCCATTGGCACGAATCGCATGTGTGACCGTGTCCATTCGGCACACCCCTCGCATACTTCGTGGCCCCATGGGGAGCTCCGCCGATGACCGCGATGGCAGGAATCGCAGGCGTGACCGCGCCTATTTCGGCACGCCCCTCACACGCTTCGCGGCCTGCTAGGGAGCTCCACCGAATGCCCCATCGGCAGGAATCGCAGGCGTGACCGCGCCCATTTTGGCACATCCCTCGCGCATCTCGTGGAAGAGTTCCGCTAAGGGGCCTGCGGCCTGTTGTTTCCCAGACCGCGCCTTGCTGCTCCCCAGAACTGGGCCGACAGACGCTCAGATCAGCCGTGACGGGTTACATCCAGATGTAAGTTGTTGTGGATGACCCCTGCGACCCCATCAATAACGTCGCTCTGCCCTTCGCACGCACCCCTCAGTCATTATGCTAGCCCCCTCCCTTAGTTTCCGCCTGTCTTGCTGCACTTGCAGCTGCATTTGGTCGGGTCCTTGGCCAGGCTATTTGTTTTTGAAGTCGGGACCCCCGAAGCCCCGACACGCTCCAAAGGGCTGGCTTTTCATCCTGAGTCGTCTGTGGGGGCGCCCACTCGTAACCCCACGCGCAACCACCGCACGCGCAACCGAGGAACACATGCTGGTCCGCCCGCGGCCGCACGCACGCGCAACCGCACGCGCAACCGTGGAACACATTGTGAACCGCGCGCGCGAAACCGTATGCGCAACCGCACGCGGAACCCTTCCCTTGTTACCCTTCATGTACGCAGAGGGGCATGAAAGATTTGATCATATGCCTTGCCTACGCCCGAAGGGTTGGCGGAATGTCGCTGGATCGACGGCTCGAGCGTCAATGGCGCGGGCACTCGTGCGCAAGTTGCCCGCGTAAGGTCGAGCGTGTAAGCGTTCTCAGGTCCAAGTGGTCTGCCGCAATAGCGGCCTGCGTCAGCGGCCGCGTAAGGTCACAGTGTCATCGCGCATCCCCGGCTCAACGTGGGGTGTCGCCACGTGGGGTGTCACCACGCGGGGGGTCGCCACGTGGAGTTGCCCCGGCCGTTTTCGGAGCCCATGACCTTTTGGTACGCAGGGGGGATGGGCCGTGTAATCCTGTCTATCTCTACCGTCGCAGTCACCGTTGCCATCACGGAGATGTTTCCTATTCGCACTCGTTGTTGCTGCGCTCGGCCCCTGAGTGTTCCCGTGGTTTTCCGCCAGGACACTACAGCGGGGAATCGCCATCCAGCGCTGCTGCCTCTGATTGACGGCCCCTGGGCCCGGCGAGGTTACCTACAGACCGAAAAAACAACTATCCTGGCGAAGGACCCATCCATATGCAATTGTGAAAACCTTTTTGTGACACCGCTTTCGGTGGAGCTCCCTATGGTGCCACGAAGCGTGTGAGGAGTGTGCTGAAATTGGCGGGGAACCGCATGCGAACCCTGCCACTGGGGCACACGGTGGGGTTCCCGATGGGGCCGCGAAATAGGCAGGGAAAAGAATGCGAACCCTGCAGCTGGGGCCTTCGTTGGAGCCCCATATGGGCCACGAAACGTGTGAAGGGTGTGCCGAAATGAGTTTGGAAGCGCATGCGAACTTTGCCACTGGGGCCTCCGGTTGAGCTTCCCGTGGGGCCACGAAACGTGTGAGGAGTGTGCCGAAATGGGCGTGGGACCGCATGCGAGCTTTGACACTGGGGGTGAGGTGTGTGCCGGAATCAGCGGAGAACCGCATGCGAACTTCGCCGTTGGAGCCTCCAGTGGAGCTCACTGTGGGGCCGCGAGGCGTGTGAGGGGTGTGCCGACACGGGCGTGGAACCGCATGCGAACCCTGCCACTGGGGCCTTCGGTGGAGCCCCCTATGGGGCCACGAAACGCGTGAGGGGGGTGCCGAAATGGGTGTGGAGCTGCATGCCATGCGATCCTTGCCATTGGGGCCTCCCGTGGAGCTCCATACGGGGCCACTAAGCGTGTAAGGAGTTTGCCGAGGGAAAGGCATGCGAACTTCGCCACTGGTGCCTCCAGTGGAGCTCCCTGTGGGGCCGCGGAACCTTTGAGGGACGTGCCGCAATGGGCGTGGAACCGCATGCGAACTTTGCCACTGGGGCCTTCGCTGGAGCTCCGTGTGGGGCCACGAAACGTGTGAGGAGTGTGCCGAACTGAAAGGGGAACTGCATGCGAACTTTGCCACTGGGGTCTCCGGTGGAGCTCCCTATGGGGGCACGAAACGTGTGAGGAGTGTGTCGAAATGTGGCCGGTGCGGAGGGCAGAGCAGGGATGGAAGGAGTTGGAGAGGGAAGAGGAGGAGTGAGGAGGAACGCGGGGACTGTCTCCTCAAAACGACGACCCAACACCACAGGGTGGTGGGGAAAAAGCCTTCGTCTTGGTGCGTCCAAGGCGCTGGACGGCTGGCTTTCCGGTCTCCGGCGGCCGTTCGAGACGATCTAGGGCATCCCCGGAACGCTCTCCCAGACATCCGGATGCTCCAACGTTGAGGGGAACAAACAATGCATAATGACATCAAAGTAAAAACTCGGAGGTCCGCGCGGATTTCTCAGATCAGCGCTGGACCCTCCTCCCTGGCGC
This sequence comes from Prorocentrum cordatum, assembly GCA_963575745.1. NCBI lineage: Eukaryota > Dinophyceae > Prorocentrales > Prorocentraceae > Prorocentrum > Prorocentrum cordatum. The sequence continues at coordinate 296,323 of CAUYUJ010016527.1, read as the reverse complement.
GCGGAGCGCGCCAGGGGCGGCGCCCGGGGGCTCCAGCTCCGATCCGAGAAATCTGCGCGTACCTCCGAGTTGTTATGTTTATGCCATTATTTGTTCCCTTAACGTTTTCGATGCGTGGGCCCCAGAGGTACAGTTCACTTCTCCAGGGCCGGTGTTTCGTCCTGATTCGTCTTTTGACGCTCCCGAAGCCCGGCGAGGGCCCCCAGAGGCCGAAAACGGCCAAAAGCCGCCTGCACCATTTTTCCTGGAGCGTCGGATCTCGAAGCTCCTCGTCCTCGCCCCGCGCCGCAGCCGTGTCGACCCAAGACGTCACCGCCTACCAAACCACCCCAACCCAAGCCGAAGGGTCCGATTTTCCCTGCATCTTTAGTGGGGGGGGGTCGGGGAAGATTGAGAAAACACATATGAAGCCCATACCCCCCCAACCCGAAGTTCGTGTCTTCGCGTCCCGAATGAAATCGCGACAGGGGTCGAGATCGAGGAAACACGCCCAGCCCAGAAAAGTCTGATACAGGAGTTGTCCCCTGGACGCCAGGCGTGCCAGCGTTCGTCGCCAGATCCTACGCCTTCGTTTTCCGGTTGGGTTGGGGTGGTCTGGTAGGCAGTCACGCCGGGGGGCGGAGAAAAGCGCCCCAGTGCGCCGCGCGCGGGGGGGTCGAGGGGCCATGCCCTTGCCCTCTCGGCTGCGCGTAGGGCTAAGTCGGGCATGTCCCTTTACAGGAGGAATGCTCAAGAATACTTAAAGATAGTCGGGGGACGATTTTTCGTGTTCTTTTGCATATTTTTCATCTTTCATCCTGACTATTGCAATTTCTTCCGAAAGCCGCCTGTGTGAGGATATGCCCGACCGAAGCGTAGCCATGCCCTCGCCCTCTCGGCTGCGCGTGGGGGTGGCCCTTCGCCGTAGTGACCTCGGGTGCGAGGCTCTCGGCGGGGGACGCTGCGGGGCCGAGCCCAAGCACGCAGGCCGCCACGAGGTCAGAGGAGGAGGTGCCCTTTGTGGAGGACGATCAGTGGAGAGGGAGCATGTTACCAAGTAGTTTCCAGATGCCTAAGACACGTCCGAAACATGTCGTAAGCGTGCAACACATATGTTCCAAACATGTTTAGAACACTTTTTCAAAGATATGAAGCACATATTGATTCAATAATCGGATTGTTAGGGTGTCCATTGTCATGGCATCCACACAGGTACCCATGCCGCTTCCCTCCGCCCGTATTCCCCTTCTTGGGCCTCCTCGGAGTACCGTTTGATTCGCTTCGAGGTTCTGGTCAGAACGCACCCCAGGAGCGGTTTGGGGAGTGGCGGTATCGGCACCTTGTTGACCTCCCCATGAGCGGCAACACACATCGGTATCCGCGCCCTCGCGGTTCGGATTCTGGGGCGCGATCCCGCGGAGACGCGGGGGCATCCGCGAACACACACGCCCCGTATCCGCAGGGTCGCTTCCCAGGGGTCTGGCCCGCGAGGCCGCGGATACGGGCATGTGTCTCGCCCACGACCCTGAGATCCGACGTGTCGAAAAAATTGAGACGCCGTCAGAAATCACGACTGGAGCCCTGGACCCCATCCTTTTCCACCATTTGCCGAGCTGGATCGATCTGTCAGGATCCCGGCACCCGAAATTGGGGGAAAACGCCCGGCTCGACAAAATGGAACCGCCAGGATCTCGCCGCACGCAGCAGCCGGCCGCTGCTGTCTCGCCGCACGCAGCAGCCGGCAAGACGCCCTCGACAGAGGCCGCGCTTGCCCAGGGGCCACTCTGACACGTGCAGCCGGCCCTCGTGGGTCGCCGCCGCGGCCCTGGCCGCCTTCCGCCCGTGCGCCGCCGCGCCCTCGTGCGAGGGCGGGCTGGGCGATGGCACGTGCCTGGCCGACGCACGCCGGGGGGTCGGCGTTTCGAGTAGGGGATCGACTACAGAATTGGCTTACCCCCAAATCATTCTTCGCGTCGAATATACGGGAAAATATTCATAACTCTCAGTGTATTCACGAACATGTCAGGTTTTCGTCGTAGATTCGATGGGGAACAATCTGGGGGCAAATCAATTCTGTAGTCGATCCCGTATTCGAGCACTTCGGGGAGTGGGCTTCGGGATTGGTCTGCTGGGACCTCCGCAGGCGGTGGATACGGGCCTATGTGGGCCCCAGGGGTCCCAAACACACGCACACACATACAATACATATTTATTTCTGCATATGTATGCATGTATGTCGAAATATGATTGGATATAATTACAGTACATTGTATACGCGTATTCCGGTCATCCGCATGGAAAATTGGGCTAAGTTAGTTCTACGAATTTAATTTGCCCAATGGGTTCGATTTGTTGGATGTTTTTTATTTGTGTTGGGGACCCCCGTGGCGGGTATCTTGGCGAACCTCAGGCACAGCCGAATTAATCGAATTGATTTATCTATCCGTGTGGACGTGTTAACTACTTAACTAATTGATTTACTTCGGCAGCGCCTGAGCTCGCCGCGGCCTCTCCGAGGATGGCTCCGAAATAAATTGCCGATTTTCGCCGCACGCCCGGGTGCCCGGGGGCCCGGGGGGGCCCGGGTGCCTGGGTGCCCGGGTGCCCGGGTGCCCGGGCGTGCCCGGGGGTGCCATGGTGCCCGGGTGCCCGTGTGCCGGGCTGCCTGGGTGCCTGGGTGCCTGGGTGGCCAGGTGCCCCGTAGCCCAATATAGCCCTATAGCCCTATAGGCCTAATAGCCCAATAGCCCTATAGCCCTATAGCCCTATAGCCTTATAGCCTTATAGTCCTATAGCCCTATAGCCATATAGCCCTATAGCCCAATAGCCTTACAACCCTATAGCACTATAGCCCTATAGCATTGAGCCCTAAAAAGATTATGATTGGGTTTTTTCTCCGGTATCATTAATTTATCTAGTTTGTTTCATTTACTCTGGCGGCTTCTGTAACGGAGATGCTGGCGAGCCTCTGGCGCAGGCGATTTTTTCAGTTGTTCAATAATCCTTGCGGGTCAATTTAATCGTTAAATTAATGCGGCGGCGACGGATGAGTTGAACGAGTTGTATTCTTCTTTGAAAAATCACATGAGTATAATCGATTTGAAAAGCTGAAGATAAGTTTGCATATTCCCATTGCTTAACCAAATCAACGTCTTCAAATTATTTCATGTATGTATAAACTGTTGTTCGTCTTTGTTTGGCGACCACCCTGGCGGAAATCCTGGCGAGCCTCAGGCGCAGCCGTACTAATACAATGTATTTAACCCGTCCATGTGAATTTGTCAAATACGTACATTCATGATGTATTGTCGCGCCCTCCCTAGTGTAGATCCTGGCGAGCTTCAGGTGCAGCCGAACTAAATTAGACTAAATTGAATTAAGTTGCTCGGGTTCTCGCTAAATTGAATTAAGTTGCTTGGGTTCTCGCCTGAGCTCAATGCGAGCTCCGCCACTGGTGGTGCCGATGTTGTTTGGATGCAGGCGTTAATGTTGTAGCACTGCTCATTCATTATCATGTTCTCGCAGGGTCTTGCCTCACAAAGGTCAGGGGAAAATCAAGACCCATGGGTGAGAAAATTACACGAAGCTAGATTCCGCCTGAACACCAGTCACGTTTCGATTGAGAACACGCTCTCGCTTCAACGATGGCCATCTTTAGGTTCGAGCCATTGATGCGCATCGACGCCCATTGCCGGCGCAGCCGAACTAATTTTACTCATTTAATTCATTTTTGTGAAGAATTGTTTTCGACTTGATGTTGAATTGAATAAAGGAGCGCGCTCTCGCCGCAACGTCGGCTATGTTAAAATTTGTTGTTAGCCCTGGTCCTGCTTCGCCAAGGTCAGGAGGAACATCAGAACCAAGGATTGTGATAATAGCGCATGGTTAGTACCGCCTGAGGGCCAGTCGCGCTTCGATTGAGATTCGTCGGGATCAGGCCGAAGTCGGTCGTCGTCGTCGTCGTCGTCGTCGACCCTTCGCGCGGATCGCACCCCTCGAGCAGTTCGCGGCCCCATCGAGTGTGCCCCTTTGGTCGCCGGGGCTGCACTGCTCACGGTTGGTCTTTCGCCAGAACTATTTTGTTTGGTTGGGCCTCCAGAAATCGCCTCGTCGCTACGGCTGGATCCGCGTCGCAATCCTGATCAGGACGCGCACATGGGGTTGCGTGAGATCTCACCGATGTCGCGAGTTGCTTACTCCCAGAGACCCCGGCAACCTTCCGAAGGCCGCGCCCTGGAAACCGCGTCGAGAAACGCATCTTGGAAACCGGAGTTTGCGAGGAATTCCCGCGCGACACGAAACACATCACCTCAAATCAGGCATGTCGGAGCCCAGAATTCCGAGCATTGCCAGGTGGCCGATTTGCCTGAGAACAGATTTGCCAGATATCCGATTTGCCAGATAACGGATTTGCCAGTTAACAAGTCTACCAGGCAACCGATTTGCCAGAATACAGATTCGCCAGATGACACGTTTGACAAATTACAGGGCATGTCGAAATCGTTCGAACGGCCTTGCGCGCGTGCTGGGGGTGGCACGATCCGTTTCAAATGATACCACGCGGGCCAATCGCGCGCGTCGGCCGCGCGCGCATGTCGAACTTCTTCAGAACCTTCATCGCCGACGCGAGGACATCGTCATCGTTATCGGCGGGCGTGATTAACATCGGCGCCGTCATTGGCCTTGCCGTCGTCATCGCCACCTTCGTCACCATCGATAGTTTCATAATCGCGTCTGCCGTTGTCGGCGTCGCCATGGTACCGAGCCCGCCCAAGTCACCGACTCGCGTTGGAGCGCCCGCTGTGAAGTGCCAAGCGGTCAGCGCCACCAGGGTCGCAGAGATGCACCAGCCAACACCAAGCATTCATCGCAATCGCCGCCGCATGGGTTTTGCAAGCCAAGTAACGGGTGGTTGGGTGGGATGCTTGCAAGAGCATGGGAGGTGGTCAAGCGCGGTGCAAGGTAGTCAATGTCACCACATGTGGTACACGCTGGCCTATATATATATATATATACGTACACATATATATGTGAAAATAACAGTATTGCAAACAGATATGCAATCATATATATATATATAGATATACGTATCCACAACCCCCCTGTGGCCCCAAGACTTCGGCTTCCCCGGCGGCTGTTATGAATTAGTCCCCACCTCTCGCATACCTACAATTTGGGGGTAATGATACCAAGGCTGGGTACAGTAGTTCGAGGTTCAAAACTGAAGGGACTTCATGTTTTTCCCGTCACTTCCAGATGGTTTTAAGCCTCTGGTTGCTTTCCAGCAGCTGTGCGTCGCCGAAATCGTTCTGAGAGTGCCTGGATCGTCCCGAGCGGCCGCTGTAGGCGCAGGTTACGACCCGCAAGTCAGAATCCTTGCGCGTGGGACAAGTCAAGAGGAAGGCTTTTTGGTCGTTTTCGGCCGGGCTCGGGCCCCAGGGCCGTTAAAAACGATCACATCAGGGTTAAGAGCTGGCCCCGGAGGAAGGGCCCCGCACCGAGAAGATCCCAGGCTTGGGTGCTCGGGGTGGCAGAGGCTCACCACCCACCAAACCACCCCAACCCAACCCGAAGGCCTCAATTTGCCCTCCATTTCTAGTGGGTGGGGGTCGGGGAACATTCTCAAAAACACATGGAAACCCGCTCCCCCCCCAACCTGAAATTCGGGTCTTCGTGTTGGGTTGGGGTGGTCTGGTAGGTAGTCAGAGGCATCGCTGCAGAGCGCCACGCTGGTCTTCCTGCACCTGGTCTCCGACGACGAAAGGCACCACGCACCCTTGGAGTGGCAGAGGCCGTCGGGCGACTGCCGCCTTCGGGCCGACGGGGGGTTCGCCGAGGAGCAGCGCCGGTCGAACATGGACGGCTTCAGGTCACAGGGCGCCAACTTGACAGTCTTTAAGTCGGGCCTGACCCTCTACAGGAGGAATAGTCAAGAAGAGTTCAAAAATAGTCGGAGGACGATCTTTTTACTAGTTTGGACTAATTTCTGTTTATTTTTAAGTGATTTGCGTTTTTTCGCTCAAAATCCGCCTGTAGGAGGACATACCCGACCTCATGATAATCCCAACCTCCGGATAACAGAGCATCCTCCTTTGATTTGTGTATTTTGGTATCCACGGGATTGAATGTGGTTCAATTGCCACAGCAGGTGGGGAGACCGAACTTTATTATCCTCTCCAGAGTTCCTATCGTAGCTCTGATCTGCATTTCAGCATATCATGCATAAGTAACCTTGATGGTTACTTGGGAGGATGTCTCAGGCGAAAGGCACAGCTTCGAAGATCTCCCGAATCCGCTACTATCAGCAGAGCGATCTTGAAGACCAATCCAGACATCCTGACACTGATATTTCCGGGAACACATCCGGTGCCCCGCCTGGACCCCATTTCTTGTGATCCCCAGGAGATTCTTCTCACCAGCATGGGGTTACGCTTGCGCCGGCTCCTGGGCAGGCCGATGTCCCCCGGGCCCAGGATGGGTGCACAGGCTCCCTCGGCCCAGCCACGAGAGCGCCACGCGATAGGTTCGTGTCGTGCCGACGCGGCGGCGACCCTGCCGCGGGCGTCCAAGGTTGGACGCCGCCAGCAGCCCATAATCGGCGAACGTGGATCGAAGGAGGGAACACACATAAGCATACACTTTCGACGGTCTTCGCGGATTTTTTGGATCCGCGCTGGGCCTCCCTGGCGGCGCCTCCGGCGCCGCCCCTTGGCTCGCTCCGCGCGCCAGTGAGGGGGCTCCAGCGCGGATCCAAGACATCCGCGCAGAGCGCCAAACGTTTATGTTTATGCCGTTTTTTCCTTTTAAGAATTGAACGATCTGGCGATCAAGAAGCCGTCGGTCTTTGAAGGTTGACCGATTCACGCGGTGTCAGACATCAACGCCGGAGTCGTCACGACACGAACCTGCTGTGCACCGATCCCGCGCTCAGAATTGGCCTGGCCAAGATGTTTGTGGGTGTACGGTTGGCGTCTTCCTACCAGGAGGCTGCTTCCGGATCTGAAGGCGAATTTCCTGGAGCGGTTCCCGTACCCAGTGACGTTGTTCTACTCCCCCTTCGAGGGGGCGCAGCAAGACCTTCAGGAATTCAGGGACCTGTTGGGCGACACCCCCGTGGAGGCGGTGTCCCTCCCGTCGTTCGGGCGGGAGAATTTCTATCCGCCTCTCCGTGACAACTATTCCTCGTTCGAGAACCCGTGCCGCACGGACGCTGCCTTCCACAAGGGAGGGCACTGTTCGTGGTACCACTTCAGCTACAAGCAGATGAACTATATCTTCATGTACGCAATGTTCTTTGACACGCCCGCCTTATCCAAGTATCGCTACTGGCTACGGGTGGACGCCGAGATCTGGTTGACCGAGCCGATCATCGAGGACCCATTCGCGCTCATGGCAAGATCAGATTGGGTGTTCTCCTACAGGCTGGAGCCCCAGATGAAGAACGTCGCTTGCAACAGGGATTTGCCAGCTGCCGTCCGGAGCTTCGCCGAATCCCGCGGCATCGAGCCGAGGGACCGGGGTTTCTTTGAGAGATATCTCAACGGTACTGCCTGCTTCATCGGAAACATTGGCGCTGGGCAGGTCTCCTTCTTCCGATCGGAGAAGTACCGATCACTCGTCGAATTCGTGCTCGGCACGGGGAACGTGTGGACGCTGAGATGGGACGACCAGCACATGTACGCCATGGCGGTCGCCCTCTTCTCGACGGGGGAGCACATCGGCCGCCTCCCCATCCGGGTCTGCCACCGCGTCGAGGACGACTGCGACCACCATCTGGAGCCCAGCCTCGCCGCGCGCCAGGCCGCCCGCGGCTCCGGGGCCCGCGGTGGGCCGCCGTCGTGAGCAGAAGCGGGAGGCGACCTCCGCCGGCGGGCATCGCGCATCCGGCGCCGACCTCCCCGAGATTTCCGGCGCCTCGGACAAGAGTGCGGCGTCGTCAAGTGTCACGACGGGAGGCCGCCGCGGCGACGGGCCGCCCACGCTGGCGCCGCGGGCTGCGCGCGGCGCGGCGCGGGCCGCGCGCGGCGACGGCGCGCGCGGCGCGGACGGGCCGCGGCCGCCGTCGCGCGCGGCGGCCGCGCGCCGCGCCGTCCTCGGCCTTGCGGCCTTGCGCATACGACGTCGAGCAGCCGCACCGCCGGCGCGGAGCCGCCCGCCGCGCGCGAGGGTGCGTGCGCGACGCTGCGCATACGCCCGCCAGGCCCGAGCTCGGCGCCAGGCCGCCCAGACGGGGCGGTCGAAGCAGATGGGCTCCGCGGCGAAGTCCGAGCCTGCTAGCCTCGCCGAGGAACGGTTCAGCCAGCTCGACGGGCGGCGGGGGTGGGATCCAGAACTCGTCGAGCACGTGGCGAGAGCAGAGCCCTACCAACGACTCCCATCGATGCCGGAGAATCGGATGGTTGGAGGGGTTAGGGTTCGGATGTCGCCACCTGAGGGGGGCGATGAATCGCAGCATCGCCGATTCATCGGCGACTAGGCAAGCCCGACTTCATCTCCATCCCGACGTCGCCGATTCACCGCCGTTGCATCGGCGATGCGGCATAATGCTCCGACCCCATATACCGAGACATCTGATATCGTTTTCTTCACTACGTGACTACGTGGTTCCCCGTGAACTGTGGACCGATGGAGTTGGCATCTCTTCCTCTGCGGACGGCCGGCGGAAGGCGGCGTACGTAAAACAAGGGCAGCTCCGCTGGCGGAAACCGTCGGAAGGCCAGCCGAAGGCGGCGGAAGTACATAGCATCATCATCGGCAGCATCTTCATCAGTCTCATCATCAGCATCATCAGCAGCAGCAGAAACAGCATCAGCATCATCACCAGCATCACCAGCATCACCACCACCACCACCAGCGTCATCATCATCATCACCATCATCAGGATCATCATCATCACCACCATCATCAGCATCATCATCAGTAGCAGCATGACTGACATTACCATCATCACTACCATCATCATTACCAGCATCATCATGATCGCCATCATCATCCATTTCATTGTCACGATGGTTATCATCACCATCAGCATCATCATCATCATCATCGTAATCATCGGCATCAACATCACCATAATACTTACATGTTACCATCACACGTGTTACCGCCATCACCACCATCATCATCATCATCATCATCATCATCATCAAAACATCAGCATCACCATCACAATCATCATCATCATCATCATCATCATCATCATCATCATCATCATCATCATCACCACCATCATCATCATCACCACCCTCGTCATCTTCTTGATCATCATCATGACCATCATTATCATCACAGATGTGGTTCCTCGAGCAGTGCCTGCACTTATTGCCGTCGCCGCCTCCTCGCCGCCCGTTGCCTGGGCCTGACGGTCGGTCTGGCGGCTATGTTGCCGCCGCCGCCGCCCCGTCGCCGCCTCGTCGCCGCCGGCTGTGTGGCCTTGGCGATCGGACTGGCGGCTATCTTGCCGCCGTCGCTGCTCCGTCGCTTGGAACGACATACATTGCGCCACATACATTGCGCACCATAGGCTGAACCACATACATTGACTCACATCTGTTGCACCACATAGGTTGCCTTTACATGGATTGCGCGTCGCAGATTGCTTCACATATATTGCACCGCATGGCTTGCACCACATACATTGCACAAGACATATTGTACATAGTTTGTACAGCATAGAATGCACCACCGATATGTCACAACTGATTTTGCACCACTTAGCGTGCACAACATAGGTTACAACGCACAGGCTGCACAACCGATGTTGCACTGCATACGTCGCACAACACATATCGCATCACATAGGTTACACCACATGGACTACACCACATACATATATGGCACAACCTACATTACAACACCTAGATTGCACAACATCATGGGCACCACGTAGATTCCACTACATAAACTGCTCCACATCGTTTGCACATTGTACACAGCTAGAAACTCACTGGTTGGGATACACGCTGGTTAACACTAGTACCATGATCACAGCGATCATCACTACAGTCCTCCCTCCGATCCTATGCGATCAATCCTTTGTCGGATCAGTCGGATGCAGGACTCCGAAGGAGTCTTCTTCACCCGCTTCCTCCTCCATAGCCATTGTGGCTCAAGCCAACTTTGGCTAAAGCGATTCTGAGTTGTGGTGCAGATTGCACCCTCCATCCCCAGCGTTCCAGCAGCGGCCCAGACAGAGCCATGCCCGCCGCAATGGGAATCAATGGTTTCGGACGCATCGGCCGCCTAGTCTGCCGCGCAGGGCTCGGTAACCCGCAGGTCGTGGTGAAGGCCATTAACGATCCTTTCATGGACCTTGAATACATGGTCTACATGCTCCAGTACGATTCGGTTCATAAGCGGTACCCCGGCTCAATAACCACTAAGAAGGTGAACGGAAAGGAGTTCTTGGTCGTGGACGGGAAGGACATCGCGGTGTTTCACGAGAAAGATCCCGCGTCAATCCCTTGGGGAGCCTCGGGCGCTGAGTACATCTGCGAGAGCACAGGTGTATTTACGGCCAAGGAGAAAGCCGAACTGCACATTCGTGGTGGTGCCAAGAAGGTCATCATTTCTGCGCCTCCGAAGGACTCCGTACCTATCTACGTGGTCGGTGTGAACCACACTGAGTACAAGTCCTCCGACACGGTGGTGTCCAACGCGTCCTGCACGACTAACTGCCTCGCCCCGTTGACCAAAGTGGTGCACGAGAAGTTTGGCATCGTGGAGGGGCTCATGACTACGGTGCACGCAATGACCGCTACACAGCTCACAGTGGATGGGCCGTCTCGTGGCGGCAAGGACTGGCGCGGGGGCCGATGCGCTTCGCAGAACATCATCCCGTCATCTACTGGGGCCGCTAAGGCCGTTGGCAAGTGCCTCCCGGCGGTGAATGGCAAGCTCACGGGCATGGCCTTCCGTGTTCCGACGCCAGACGTGTCAGTGGTGGATTTGACGTGCCGTTTGGAGAAGAGCGCGAAGTACGACGATATCGTGGCTGCTGTAAAGGAGGCGGCGGCGGGACCTATGAAAGGCGTCCTGGATTGGACCGACGAAGAGGTGGTGTCTACCGACTTCGTGAGCTGCAAGGCCTCCTCAATATTCGATGTCTCCGCCGGCATTTCCCTGAGCGACCACTTCGTAAAGTTGGTGTCTTGGTACGACAACGAGTGGGGATACTCCAACCGCCTCGTAGATCTCTGCTGCCACATGGCGAAGCGGGACGGCCGCAGCGGCGGATCCATGGGGTGCTTCCCGTGCATGAGCTAAGCAACTTTATCTCGCCTCTCGCGCTGCATGTTCGTTTTTACTAGAACGGCCTCCTGGTTGGGCCGAAGCTTGGCGGATA
>CAUYUJ010016527.1:260000-280000 GCA_963575745.1 Prorocentrum cordatum | reverse complement strand
GCTCGCCGCGGACTCTCGATTACACATCTATCGGCGATCTCCGCCGAATTACGACTGCGCTGCTCGTTCCCGATCTATCGGCGATGCATCGCCGATTCAAGCTCGACGTTTCCCCCCCCATGGGCCGGTCCCGTCCCCCCTGAGTCGAGCAGTGGCGAAACGTCCTGACCTGCTTATAAAAGAATAACAACTCACTGTCCAATTCTATGTATGTGGTCTGCGCGAATTGCACTTAGAACTTGTCTGGCTGAGGCTGTCTTGTTTTTGCACATCGGGCTCAAAGCATGCAGGCACTGCGACTGTTCTCAGAACTTGCCTGTGGGCTCTGAGAGCATGTCGTGGCAGGCCTATAAGAGTGCCGGGAGGTCGGCCCCCGCTCCACCGAGGGAAACTGTGCCGACGTGTGTTCGCCGTGCTCGCACCCTTCGGGGCCCTGCACGGGCCCCCGGGGCTGTCAGAGAGCAGCTCAAGACGAAAGACGCGTCCTGCGGGCTCCTCCTCCTCCTCCTCCTCCTCCTCCTCCTCCTCCTCCTCCTCCTCCTCCTCCGGGTTCCAGGGACCCGCTTCCCCCCCCTTGTTAGCGGCGCACCGACACGGCGGGAGAGGGGGGGGGGGCGGGAGGAGCGAAAGTCACACGCACCAGGCACTCCTTGGCGTCGCGGCCGCGCGCGCGGTGCCGCGGCGGAGAGAGGTCGGGCGAGGAGATGCGCGCGCCCGGCCCAGGTCACGCGGCGTAGGAACATTGGATCCGCCCATCGGAGATCAGCAGCATCACACACACACACACACACGCACATACACACACACACACACGCACACACACGCACGCGCACACGCACACGCACACGCACACGCACACGCACACACACGCGCACACACACACACGCACACTTGGTCAGGTCAGCCGTGGTCCCAGGGCCGGGGCGTGCGCCTCTGTGGCCGAGCCAGGCGGGCGCGTCCGCAGATCTCTTGCAGCGTGCAGGAACACCCGGAGCAGGCGGGCAGTGCCGGCAGCGGGAGGAGGGGCCTCGCCTCGCTGGCTCGCCGCCGCCTGCTGCGCGGCCGCCGGCGCCCCAGATCGGAATTACCGTCGCACGCTCAAATCGCGGTCGTGGGCTCTTTTCTTATCTGTGCCTGGGTCAAGCCCAGCAGTTCGGCCCAGATCGAAAGTCCGTTGCTTAAGTCTCGAGCGCGTGGTGGTTGTTGTGATCACGTGCTGATATCAGTAGTTGGCGTCATCATGCGCCGCGCCTCCGTCACGGCGGGGGGGCATCCTCTTCCTTGTCTTCTTTTTCTCCCTCCTGTTCAACGTCGCTGTCTTCCTCTTCAGTTACTATCGCCATCATCACGTTCATAATCATTCCCCCGCATTCGGCATCGCCGACGCTGTCGCCATCTTCAACACCTTTGTAATCATCATCAGCGGCATCGTCAGCAGCATCGCCGTCGTGACCACCGGCGTCGTCGTCGGTGTCGCTCCTCTCTGCCGTGACGGTTACAATGTTGGGCAGAGTGCCGAACCAAAGAGATTCTATGCAATTTGGGCGCGTGGCAGAGCTGGGGACGGTCGGGGACAGGAGCGAGCGAAGGAACACGGCGGCAGACAGGGCACGGGGCCGAGCCAGGAACAGCCAGACACATCCAGGCCTCGCAGATGGGGTCCGAGTAATTTGTTAGGCAGGGTCCAGGGATCGCGCCGAATCGCCGATGCCTCGCCGATGCGGCGAGATGTGGATCGCGAGTTTCTCTACCCCAGCGCCGCCGATGCACAGCCGACTTCGCGGCTACATCTACATCGCCAATGCATCGGCAATGCATCGGGAATCCGGCGCGATCCTCCGACCCCATCTATTCGGACCCCGTCGGGGAGGCCTTTCGCACAGGGCCTGAACGGAGGGCCGAGTCGAATGTGATATCAGCAGGGCCCCAGGGGAACAGGCGCAGCTCTCGTTGCTTATCTAAGGTTACCCCTCTTCGTGATTTGTTGCTCGATCGCTACACCGCAGCGCGTTGCGCCGATCTCTGCCTCTGCAGCTCTCTATCGAACGGCATGTGATTGGAAGCCGTGCCTTCTATTTGGAACTAGCCCTCTTCTTGCGCCCAGCTTCCTGCGATTGCCAAGCCCCTGACAGGAGCCGCCTTCAACATGAAACTCCATCCCCCTCCTCATCCTCCTCCTTCCCCTTCTCCCCCCACCATCATCACCGTCACAGTCATCACCACCGTCATCGTCATCCCTCCTCCTCCTCCTCCTCCTCCTCCTCCTCATCCTCCTCCTCCTCCTCCTTCTCCTCCTCCTCCTCCTCCTCTCCGTTCTCCCCTTCCGCAGGCATTTTTGGGGGGGGGCTCAGCGCCGGAGCCCGGGGAACAGCCCTGGGACCCGGCGGAGGAGGGCGGCCGCCCAGCAGGCTCTGGCCCTCGCGCGCTGGTGCGCACGGCGAGCGGTGTCCGGACGAGCCCGGGCCTCCTGGCGTCGTGAGAGAGCTCTCGGGTTGTGGACGACGATCAATGGAGAGGAAGCATGTTGCCAAGTCATGTCCAGATGTCTAAAACATGTTTTCACCATGTCTTGCACATGTAAAAAACAGGTTTCACACACGTTTAGAACATCTTTCCGACATGTTAGACACATTTGCAACTCGATGGTCGGATTGTAGGGGTGTCCATTGTCATGGCATCCACAACTCTTGGGGTCCAGCAGCGAAGGCGAGCACCAGCTTGGTCGAAAGACGGGGAGCCGCGCGCGGCTACTGTCGGACCGAGGTATGCAAGATTAAGGTCGGGTTCGGGGAGGGCACCCGAATACTCTTCGTGCATGTCGAAGGTTCTTGTGCATCTTGGGGGAGCACCCTCGAATGATCTTACACGGTTTTTTGGGTTGTTTCGGCCGGCGGAGAGTCCCATGTGTTCTTGAGGGATGCTCTTCTGTCCCAGGTCCGACTGCAGGGCACCCTGGGCAAGAAAAAAAACAAGAGAAGGATTCGCAGGCCTAGAGGTTGGCATCAACACCAATATCTGCGGTGTGCCTCCACCGAGGGAAGAGGATCCCGATCTCGGTGATGTTGGTAATACTCTGACTTCCAAGGTGACCGAAATATTACCACCAGCACCGAAATCTAGGATCATCTTACCCCTGTGGAGGCAGCCCCCTATGTTGGTGTTGGTGCCCATTTCCAGGCCTCCAAAGGATGCTGCGGAGAAGGAGCGCGCGCGGGAGGGGGCCTCGGGCGTAGAGGAAAGGCCACACCACGAGAGGCGTGTGCGGTCGGGCGGCCTGGGGCTCGCAGAAAAATCGCGTCTTGTGAAGAACACGACCGGGCGGCCTTCTCCGCTGCTCCTTCGACCTCTGGGAGCCCTCGCCGGGCCCTGGGACCGTCAGAGGTTGCAGAGGAGGAGCAGGCTCCCATACACCGCTTCCCTTCGCCCAGTTTCCCCTTGTTCGCCCCCCTAGGAGGTTCTCGTCGCCACCATTGGACTCGCCTCGAAATTCTGGTCAGAACCCACCCCGTGAGAGGTCTTGGTTGATAGCGGTGCCGGCACCGCTTCACTCCCCCAATTTCTGCCCAGGATGGAAGGCCCGTCCCCGGGAAGAGGTCCAGACCTTTCGGAAGCCGCTGCGCGAAACATTCACGACGCCTCGGATGTCCAGGGAGGTCCTGCTGTTTCGGAGGGGGCGATGGCGGACATGGCCCTGGCGCCGGGACCGGTGGAGCCGGTGCCCCAGGCTTCCCAAACAGGGTCCGAGAGAGGTGGGTGTGGAGGGTCGCGCGCCGCATCGCTGGTGCATCGCCGATGCACCACGACGTGAAGCCTTGCAGTGTAGGCACAGCAAATTAGAAATCAGCCTGGCAGCAGGTGCCCCACGGAAGTTCCTTGCCCCCCGACGGCCCCCAGGGACCCACAGAGGCGCTGTGCCACCCCAGGACCCTCAAAGATCGACGGACAAAGTACCCCAAGATTTCTTAGGACAAGATGTCTTATGGTATGTGTCTGCTGTAGTTTCTCCACGCCGACGGCGCTGAGGCATCGCCGACGTCGCCGATGCCTCGGCGATGCGGCGCGATCCTCCCACCCTGAGGTACGACGTCGCGAAGAAATCCAACGTCGTGAGAAGTCACGGCCAGAGCCGCAGACTCCACCTTCCCCTAGGCGGAGAACGTAAGACCCGAGTACGCTGGAATTCGGGCTTGCCGCACTTTTTGACGAGCGCGTCCTGGATTTTGACAGTTCGGTGTTCGTGGGATGCCGCGTCAAATTTCAGATTGGGTCTCGTCATCGTCATGATGGCCCCGTCAGGCCAACCCGAGCCCCCTGGAACCCGAGTCCTACGCCTCCCCGACCCAGGGTCCGGGCGCTGCAATTTCTCCGAGCCTGGCGTTTTTGCCACCCCGTTGCGGGCCGGGTGGCCCTCAAGAGATCGATCGGGCTCGAAAAACGGCGCAGACATGTGGGGCCTCGTGAGGGTTCCGGTCGTGATGTCTCAAGATGTCTCGAGATGTTTTCATTTTTGGCGACGTCGGGCCTCAGGGTTTCTGCGGCACTGGTCAAGCCAGGTCGATGTATGCGAAGGCCCCAGGTCCTGAATCTGGGCCATGACGCCGGGTGTGACACAATTGCGATGCCAGCATTTCAGGGGAAGCCCCAACTTCTCGGACCCCGATTGTGATATCTCCAGATGCCGCCTCGGGAGCCACGGCGACTGGAGCCCCCGGACAAGATGGCGAGGCCCACGCTGCAGCTCCTGAACTCCTTCGTGGCGGACCTCCACTGGACGCCCCCGGCAGACCTGCACTCCCGGCGCGCCAGGACACCGGCGCTGGCGGCGAGGACTCGGGGGCGTCCCAGGGGCGGGAGAGGACCAGTTGGGTGTGGATATCATGGCCTGGGCAATGAAATCTTCCTTTGACGCGTCCGCTTGCCCCCCTCGTCCGCGCGACACCTCTGGCCATGGCTACGGTGCGCCCCTCCCTCTCCCTGGCTCCCTTCTTCGGCGCACCCAGAGGAAGACGCCCTCGCTCACGCCCAAGGCGCGGGCGGAGGCTCCACCAGACCACCCAGTCACCGGCTATAGGCTGCGCTACTGGGCCTGGAGCGACGACGAGGACGGCGACGCGAAGGCTCGGAGTAGGGGAACCAATAAAGACATACACATAACAATTTTGAGGTCCAGCACATGGAAAAGATTCGAACTCTCGCGCACATGATGGGGATGTTCAACACTCCCCAGCCCCAGAAGTCAATGTTGATTTTACCGTGGGTAATGGTTTGGGGGTTCGAGTATTTTTTGCCATCCAGGCCCTCTCCAGTGCCGCACCCTCGAGCATCTTGCGCCGCAGGGTTCGAACTTATTGTCCGTGTGCGGTCCGCTCGGAGCTCCGAGAGTTTGTGCTGACGCAGTGGTTGTTGTGCGTTTGCTCCTCGAGACGGGCGCAGGGTCGAGACAGCGGCGGCCCTCCCTGGCGGTCTTCGTCCTCTCCTGGGACTCCCGGGGGCCCCTCGTCGCCACGGCTGGATCCGCCTCGAGAATTGGCAGCTGCGATCGCAGCTGCAGCTGCGGCCGCGGCTGGGAGCAGAGCCCACAGCGAAGAAAAGCGCCATAGATTCCCTCCTCTCAGCCGCGGCCGCAGCTGCAACTGCGGTGCGGCCGCGGCCGCGGCCGAAAGCAGAAGGCCAGAGCGAATGTCCGGGGACCCACTTTGGGCGGATTAGGGCCGAGCTGGAGACCCGCCGTTGTCTAAAGATTGGCCCTCCTCCGAGAGGCACACATCGCGTCCACGGAGCCGGTAGTGTGTGATGAGAAGCCCGATTTCCAGCAGTCAAGCGTCACGATAGAGTGGTTGCAGGGGGGCATGAACTATGTCTTCCAGGTGATGGCGTTCAACTCGGCTGGAGATGGCGCGTGGAGCGACCCGTCCGAGGAGTTTATGATGCCCAGCAGCTCCGAGCTCTCCCCGAGATACCAGGCAGATCCCGACCCGTCCGCAGAATCCTTGCCGTTCACAGGCAGCAGACAATCAATGCAGTCCACGACGAGCTTGGGACTGGCTCTGACGCGCCCCAGCCTGGTGTCCCGCTTCCCAGACAGGATCGAGATCCAGTGGCCAGCGCCGTGCAATCGGGGCGCCGACATTCTTTTCTACGACCTCCAGTGCAGCATGGACCCTGAGTTCCAGGACCCAGGAACACGGCAGTTGAAGGCGAGCGGCCAAGCGACGAGTTGCGTCGTGGACCAGCTGGCGCCCAACTCGGTTTACTACTTCAGGAACCGGGCGCACAACAAGCACGGCGTCTCGAAGTGGAGCGCAGCGAGCCCTGGGATCGCCACCGTTGCGCGGGGGCCAGAGAGGCCCACCGCGCCTGAGCCCCTCGGCCACCCGTCAACCAGCGAGATCCTGCTGAAATGGGAGGCCCCGGAGTCTTCCGTCCCTATCACGCACTACTGCGTCCGGGGCTCCACGTCCGCCAGCATGGACCAGCTCGAAGACGAAAGCACGGCACGAACCCAACATTCGGAGGACCGCGCGGATCTATTGGCTCGGAGCTGGCCCCTCGCTTGCGGCGCCTCCGGCGCCGCCCCTGGTGCGCCTCCTCGCGCCAGAGAGGGGATCCGAGCGCAGACCCAAGGAATCCGCACAGGCCTCCGACGGTTTCGGCTTGTGCCGCTCGTTCCGTCTTCGCACCCAGCCCTTCGAGGTGCCCGTCGGAGGCGAGCAGGGCGGCGCGTCCTCGCCTCAGATGCGGAGGCCGGGCTTCGCCAGGGGCACCTTCGCGCTGACGCAGCAGAGGGTCCGCGGGCTTCTCCCCGCCACGTGCTACCACTTCCAGGTGCAGGCGTTCAACCAGGTGGCGGCCTCGGAGTGGAGCGAGGTCGCCAGAGCAGGGCCTGGTCGAGTCGAGACAGCGGCGGCGGCTCCCTGGCGTTCTTCGTCCTCCTCGGGACCTCCTGGAGGCCTCTCGTCGCCACGGCTGGACCCGCCTCGAGAAGCCCAGAGATCCAACGCATTGAAAATTCAAGACGGAGATCTGTCGCCATGCTCAGTCTCTGGAGGCCCTCGCCGGGCCCCAGAACTAGCAAAAACCAACTCAGGATGAGCCAACCGGTCCAAGGGAATGGGTCGAGACTTCAGGGGACCCCGTTTTCAAAAGAATCGAGACGTCGGATCTCTGGGAGCGGGTCAGAATGGACCCCCGGAGGGGTCTGGGGACAGGTTTTGAAGAGGCTTTGTGCCTGGCGGGAGAGCCGCCGCTGTCTCCACTGGCCCTCCTCCGAGGTCAGCGGGCCGATGAGGACCCTGTCCTCGCCGCCGGCGCGGTGCGGCCCCCCGAAGCTGGTCAGCGGCTCCCTCTCCGATGGCATGCGCCTGCGGTGGAGGGCTCCCGGCGGGCCCGGCGAGCCGCCCAGCCGCTACGACTTGTGCGTCGCGGACGACGCGCTGATGAGCCGCAATGCGCGCGAGATCCGCAACGTCGCGTTCTCGCCAGCCCCGCCACCCGCCTGCGACGATGACGTGGAGGCCACGGCGGAGGGTGAGTTCCATCCCGGCAGCCGCTACTTCGTCCGCGCCCGGGCCGCGAATTCGGCGGGGCCGGGGGAGTGGTCGGCGACATCCGAGGCCCTGCAGGTGCGCCCAGAGAGGCCCCTGCGGCCCGAAGCGCCAGGGGCCCTCGAGCCGCTCCCAGGCGGCGTGCTCGTCCGGTGGGCCGAGCCGGGCTGCCAGGGAAGCGCCATCACCAGCTACAGGCTGCCGGGGGGCGCCAGCACTGGTCCTCGCAAGGCCAGTCTTGTGGCTCAGGATTGGTGTGTGTGTGTGCGTGCGTATTATATAGACATACATGTATGTATCTATATTTGTGTGTGTGCGTTTGTGTGTGCTGTGTGCATGTGTGTGTGTGTGTGTCTGTGTGTGCATGTGTGTGTGTGCGCGTGCGTGAGTGCGTGTCTACATGCACACACCTATATATACATCTATATGTACATACATATATATATGTATATATATATATGTGCCTATATACATATATATATATGTATACATATGTGTGTACGTGCGTATATATATATATATATATATATATATAAATATGTATGTATGTATATATACAGATGTGTGCACAACCACGTGCATATATATATATGACTACATTCAAATTATATATACATATATATATGAAATACAAAAAGGAGCTTGCACTTAGGTTTTTTTCTTCTAGTCTGAGGAACTGGGCCTGTCTGTCGGTCTGGCGGCTCTGTTGTCGTCGCTGCCCGTCGTCTGAGCCTGTCTGTCGGTCTGACGGCTATGTTGTCGCCGTCGCAGCCCTGTCGCCGGTCGCCCTAGATCGAACAACATAGATTGCGCCGAATATATTGCATCACATAGCTTGCACAACATATATTGCACCAAGCTATTGGACAATGTGTTCCCCCAGCCGTTGTGGAATTTGTTCGGGGAACACGCGCTGGCGGACGAGGAGGACGAGGAGAAGGAGGAAAGGGGAGAAGGAGGAGGAGGAGGAGGAGGAGGCCTCTCGGGAGCCTCTTGGGGCACGCTTGGGGCCTCCTAGGAGCTTCCCGGAGGCCTCGCGATATTGGGAGCCTCTTGGGCCATCTTGGGCTGTTGGAAAGCTGAAAAAGGAGAAAATGCCAAAAACATCTAACACAGAAGGAGCATGCTATCCAGCGCTGGCCCCAAGCAGTGTGCTTCTAGCAATCCATCTAGTGAGCCCGATGGTGTGTTATGAATGTGGTGCCATCTACGTGGCGGAATAGATGTGGCAATCTATGCGGTGCAGTCGATATGGTGCAATTTCTGTTTGCACTCGATGTTGATGCAACATATATTGCGCAATACATGTGGCGCAGTCTATGTTTTGCAACCGCTCTGCTTAACTTGAAGTCGTCATCTCCACCGCTCGCGCAAGCATCCCACCCTCCCACCCGCAACTTGTTTGGCAAAACTCATGATGCGGGGACGGCGGCGCCACCGATGACGACATCGATGCTAACATCCTCACTGCCGATGCTCGCCACCGTGGGTCGATGCTGAAGGTGAGCATACCGACGATACTCGGACGTGCGCGATGACAAGATGACGCCAGCAACGTCTGCGACAATGACGGAGATGGCACCAGCGACGACGATGTTCAAGAGGGCGACGGCACGAATGATAACGGCGCCAATGATGGCAAACACGCTGACGATGCTGATGTCCATCTGTCGATGAGGCAGGTGATCGCGGTGATGCTGACACGGTTGAAAAGGAAATCCGCGCGCGCGGAAGTCCAACAAATCCGTCAGACTGATCATGCGCGCGCGGCGGTGCGCGCATGTGGCCCGCGTGGTTTTTTCTGTTGCAAGGGATTCGCGCCCGCGGCGCATGACAGGAGTATCGCGGGTGCACCGCACGGTGACATGAAATCGCTGGATCTGGCCGAATTCATCAGAGTCTTATGGATGTTGTATGATTTCAACACGGGCGCGCGGACAGGGCTTTTTTTTTTTAAAAAAAAAAAAAAAAAAAAAAAAAAATGCGCGGCAAAACCTCTGGGTTTGCTTATAGGTTTGTACGTTGAAACGCTTGCAAACACATTGTGTTCGGTGCGATTTGACCTGGGCGCGCGCGCGATGACTGCGTGGATAACGCTGCAAGGGGTCATTGACAGTTGCTTTCTCAAGATGAAGAAGTGCGCGCGCATCGTATGGTTTGGCAGGGATGGCGGGGGGGGGGGGCGATACCGGCCTGGCTGGGATAGTTTGCATTCATATTTAGGATGGACGAGTATGCAGACTACATTTGAAATTGCAATACCCACCTCAAATTCCAGAGAGGGGGAGAGTCAATTAGGGTGCAAGTTATGTGATGCAATCTACCGTTGGTGCAACCTATATGTGGTGCAGCCTATACGTGGTGCAATTCATGTTGCAGAATCCTTGTTGTACAGCATATGTGATGCCGTCTAGGTGGTGCAAACTACGATGTGCCACACATGCGGTGCAACCTAGGTGGTGCATTATATTTGGTGCAATCTGTGTTGTGCGATACATGCTTGGCAAGGCATGTGCTGCAATTTATGCGGTGAGACATACGTTGCGCAATTGATGTGGTGCAATCTATATATATATATATGTATATATATATATGTGTGCGGTGCAGCACATGTTGTGCAATTGATGTTGTGTAATATAGGTGGTGTAAACTGTTTGGTGCAGTCCATGTGGTGCAATTAATTGCTGTTCGCAATGAGTTGTCCACCCCACTGCTCGCACAAACATCCCACCCGCCCACCCGCAACCTGGTTTGCAAAATCTGTTAAGACCGTGACGGTGGGTACCAAATGGCACTTGGCAACAACAGCGACGCCGACGACGACAGCGACAACGACGACGACGACGCCGTCGACAACAACTACGACGACACAGACGACGTCTCCAACGACTTCGACGACGCCGAGAACGACGACGACGACGGCACCGACGACGACGACGACGACGCCGACGCCGACGACAACGACGATGACAACGACGACCGCGAAGACGACGACTACGTCGACGACAACGACGACGACGACGACGACAGCGACGCCGACGACGACGACGACGACGACGGCGGCGACGACGACGACGCCGACATCGACGAATACGACGACGACGCCGACGCCAACGACGACGACGAAGACGACGACGTCGCCAACGAAGACGACGACGAGGGAGGAGGGAGGACGACGACGGCGACAACGACGACAACGACGAGGGAGGAGGGAGGACGGCGACGACGCGAACGACGGAGAAGGAGGAAGGACGGCGACGCCGACGACGACAACGACGAGGGAGGACGGAAGACGACGACGACGACAACGACGACGACGACGACGACGACGACGGCGACGAAATAGGAGGGACGACGACGAGACGCCGACGACGGACGACGACGACGACGAGGGAGGAGGAGGAAGGACGACAGCGGCGACAACGACGACGGAAACGACCACGACGCCAAAGAGGACGCCGACGACGAACACGAGGAAAGATAGAGGACGACGTAGGCGACGACGACGACGACGACGCGGGAGGAGAGAGGACGGCGACGACGACGACGACGCGCTTTTGCTGAAAATCCGTGTTGCGAAACCTTGTGTTTTTGTATGTTTTTTGGATACGATTTTGAAATCCTTCCGAAACCGATGGGTTTTGAAGGATTTCGGCATACGCGCGCGACGACGCGCGCGTCTGCCCTTCGTCCCGTTTTTTGCAGAGGATTCTCGCGACGGCACACGCGCAATGGCGTTCGACAGATTTCGACATGCGCGCGCGAAACCCGTTTGGTAGCATTTTTTTAAGTTTGAAAAAAAAGAAAAAAACATGGTTTTCTTAAGATGTTGCAAGAGCTCGCGCGTAAGCTTTTTTAACAAACCAGTGTTGCGAAACCCTGTGTTTTTGTATGTCGCTTGGAAACTAAATTGCGAAATCCTTCCAGCACCGAAGGTTGTTGAAGGATTTCGGCATGCGCGCGCGACGACGCGCGCGTGTGCACTTCGTCCCATCTGTTGCAAAGGGTTCGTAAAAAAACTGTTATGTTAGAACAGGAAATGTCACCGCATAGTGTTTTTGCTGTTACAAGGGAACCTCAGGGGGGGAACCCGATTGGCCTGGGACATTGTGATTTCATATTTCGGATGGGCATGTGGTCAAAATCATATGTGATTTACATCGGACCTGGGGGAAGTGATAACTCCGGGGGGGGTAGAGCTTATATATTTTAAGAAGGGGACTTTATGTGAGGCAACGTATGTGGCGCAACCGAGGTGTGTGCAATATATGTGGTGCAGTACACGATGCCAAATCTACATTGTGCTATCTAGATGGTGCAATGTTTGTGGTGCAGTCTAGGTGGTCCAATCTACGTCAGGCAATCTGCGTGGTGCAACCTGGGTGGTGAAATATGCGTGGCGCAACATATCCGCCAGATTGCCACGCCGGCCAAGATGACGTGCATACCAGCCAAGACGACAGGCGGCAACGAGGCGGCGACGGGGCGGCGACGGCGACAACATAGCTGCCAGACCGCCACACCAGCCCAGCTCCTGAATAAGAAGTGCGAACCCCTAAGGGCAAACACTGGTTGGGGAACCGATAAGTTTGGCTACTCCGGGCCGTCCTGGAACACGCCTTGGAGGCCTCCTGGGTTGTTTTGGGAGCCTTTCGGGGGCCTCGTGGGCCAATCCGAGGTCATCTCAGGTCGTCTTGGGTGCATCTTGGGGCGTCTTGGAGACATCATGCGGCCATCTTGGGCTATATTTGGCCATCTTTGTCTTGGGGGCAATCTTTCCGTCTTGGAAGCCTCTTGGGCCGTCTTTGGGCCCCATTGCGGCCGTCTTGGTGGTTCTTTGGATCATCATGGGCCCATCTTGGAGGCCTCTTGGGCGATCTTGGGGCGATCTTGGGGGCCATCTTGGGCCATCCGTAGCCATGCTAGAGACAGACTAGCCAAAATCTGTGTGGGCCGTCTTTGGGCCTTCTTTTTGTCGGCTCGGGTGCTTCTGGGGCTTTCATAAGGGGGACATATTGCAGGCTTCTGCGACGACCTTGTGGTGATCTTGGAGGTTCGAGAGCCCATCTTAGGCAGTCGGAAGGCCGCCACGGCGCAAAAGCCAAAAACCTTGAAACACCCAAGGAATATCAATGCTTTGGACCTCTTCGGGTATTCTTGTGGGTCCTCCTGGAGGCCTCTTGGACAGTCTTTGAGGCCTCTTGGGAACATCTTGGGTCATCTGGGCCATCTCAACTCCATCTTAGGCCGTCTTGAGTGCATCTTGGGCCGTTCTGGAGACATCTTGCGGCGACCTTGGGCTCTCCCAGGGCCTTCGACAGGCAGGCTGGGACGAAGCCCCAGTGGGACTTTCAAAAGCAACGGACAAACACACCTAAAACACAGCACGACGTGCACACTTGTGACAAGACGCAGCGGGCTGCGGATCTATATCGAAGCTGCCTACAGCGAATAACCGCTGCCCCCTGCCTTGTGCAAACGCACATGAGGCCAAACGTTGGGCCGAAGCCAGGCTAAGGTATTGGACTATGTGTTCCCCCAGCCGTTGTGGAAACCTTTCGGGGAAACACTGGGGAGAGGAAGAGGAAGGACGAGGAGATGGACGAGAAGGCGCAGGAGGAAGAAGAGGGGGCCTTATGAGGCCTTCTTGGGGCTCTTGGGGTCTTTCTGGGAGCCTTTGGGGGGCTCCAGGGAGCATCTTGGGGGCAGCCTGGGGCCTCTTCGGGGTCTCCTGGGACCTCTTGGGGGCCTCTTGGGCCTTGAGGACCTTTGGGGGGGCCTCTTTGGGTCTCCTGGCCTCCGGAGGCCGTCTTGGGCCCTTCCTGGGCAGTCGTGGGTTCATCTTTGGGCGCTTCAGGGCCATCTTGGAGGTCTCTGGGACCGTCTTGGCGGCCTCTTGTGCCGTCTTGTGGCCCTCTTGGGAGCCTACAGGCCCGTCTTGGTGCGTCGGAGGCCCGAAAAGGCGAGAACGCTAACATCAGTGACAAACCAAAAGGAACCCAAGGGTTTTGTTGGCCTCCTGGAAGTCCTCTTGGGGCCCACTTGGGGCGTCTAAGGGGCCTCCTGGGCCGTCTGGAGGTGATCTTGGGCCGTCTTGGGGCCATCCTGGCCGTCTTGGAGGCGTCTCGGGACCGTCTTGGAGGCCATGTTGGGTCACATTGGCCGTCTTGGAGGCATTTTGGAGATCAGGTTGGACCACCTTGGGAGTCTTGAGGCGATGTGTTGTAGCCTGTGTGGGCCGTTGCGCGTCATGGCGCGTCCTTCTGAGTGGCTGGCGGGCTGTGCCGAAGCCCCAGGGGGTCAGTTCTTTAGAAAAGAACCAACAACCACTAGGCATCCAACACGCCAGGCACCCGTTATCAACAGGGGGCGGCGGATCGAAGACGCTTACGGCGAATCACCGCCGCCCCTTGCCTTGTGCAAACGCTTATGAGGCTAAACGTTGGATCGTAGCCAGGCTAAGGCATTGGACTCGGGGCCGTCTTGGAGGCCATGTTGGATCACATTGGCCATCTTGGAAGCATAGTGGAGATCATGTTGGACCACCTGGGGAGTCTTGAGGCGATTTGTTGTAGTCTGTGTGGGCCGTTGCGCGTCATTGCGCGTCCTTCTGAGTGGCTGGCGGGCTTGGCCGAAGCCCCAGGGGGAAGTTCTTCAGAACGAACCGACAACCACAAGACATCCAACACGCCAGGCACCCGTTATCAAAAGGGGGCTGCGGATCGAAGACGCCCACAGCGAATCACCGCCGCCCCCTGCCTTCTAGAGTCACCCATGTTGCCGAGCGTTGCGGCAAGAGCTCTACCAAGCTATCGGACCATGTGTTCCCCCAGCCGTTGTGGAAACCTTTCGGGGAACACTTGGGGGAGGATGGCGGGGAAGATCAGGAGAAGGCGGAGGAGGAGGAGGAGGAGGAGGAGGCGGAGGAGCAGGAGGAGGAGGAGGAAGAGGAAGGGGCATCTTAGGAGCCTCTGGGGACACTCTTGGGGCCTCCTGGGAACTTCCTGGGAGCCTCTTGGAGGCATCTTGGGTGCCCTCTTGGAGGCCTCTCGGGTGCCTTCGGAGCCTTCTCGGTGACCTCTTTGGTAGTCTTGGTGGGTTCCTTGCCCGTCTGGCGCCGTCGGAAGCCGTCTTGGGGGCCTCTCTGGGCCGACTTGGGGCCCTCTTGGGGTGCTCCAGGGCAGTCTTGGAGGCCATCGTGGGCGTCTTGGAGGCCTCTTGGGCCGTCTTGGGGCCCCCTTGGGCCCGTTTTGGGGCCATCTTGGAGGCCTCTTGGGCGATCTTGGGGCGATCTTTAGGAGCTAAATCATTCAAACACCGATTGAACATCAATGATGGTGGCATCTTCGGGCCTTCCTGGAGGCCCTCTTGGAGGCCTCTTGGGCCGTCTTGGACCATCTTGGGGCCATCTTTGGCCGTCTTGGTGGGCTCCTGGCCCGTCTGACGCCGTCGGAAGCCGTCTTGGGGGCCTCCCTTGGCCGACTTGGGGCCCCCTTGGAATGCTCCAGGGCCATCTTGGGAGCTTTCTTGGGCGTCTTAGTGGCCTCGTGGGCCGTCTGTGGGCCCTCTTGGGACCGTCTTGGGAGCCTCTTGAGCCGTTCTGGGGCCATCTTAGAGGCCTCTTGAGCGATCTTGGGGCGATCTTTGGGGACGTCTCGGGTCGTCGGAAGGCCGAAACGAAGCAAATGCCAACATCCTTCAAAACATATGGAACAAATACTGATGTTGGCCTCTTCGGGCCCAAGCCATTTTGGCTCAAGGCGATCGCAAACAGTCTGCGTGCTGCTTCTGTCGCTCCTCACTGTATCACTCAGTACACTTGCTGACAGTGACTCTCATAATGATGCAGGGTTTCGCAGAGCAGATGAACAAGTTTTTCTCTGTTAAGTCTGCCGGCAGCCCAGCGAGGAAGAAGGAGAGAGGCGCGAGCCCGGCGGATGCAAACCAGCCGCCTTTTTCGAAGCCTCAGGCGGAGAGGATGCGGAAGGCCGTGGGCGGAGCTTTGACGGCCTTCGGCTCACACATGCAGGGCAAGTTCGATGAGCAGGACAAGAACATCCAGGAGCTGAAGGACCAGAACGCCGCGCTCGAGAAGCGAGTGACTGACGTCGAGACTGAGTTCACCCAGCAGCGGGAGGTCACGTTGGCCGGGATCCAGAAGGAGGTCAAGAAACTACGCGAGAAGGTGGAGTCGGGTGCTGGGGCGTCTGCATCCGCGCCGCCTGCTCTTCTCCCTACTTCGTCGTCCCAGGCGGGTACATCATGCTGCATCCCGTACGAGGCCCGCGTCGTCGCCCGCATCGGGAACCTGGGCTGGAACACCGAGCCCGAGACCATCCTCGTGAGGGCGAGGGAATTGTTGACTAATTCAGGCGTGAAGCCGGAGGACTACAGCAAGCTGTCGGCGGTCAGCCTGCGCGGGGGCAGCGCGGCCGATCTGATATCTGTCAGCCCAGAGAAGCTGCATGCGGCGCTAGTTGCTGTCCAGGCCCTCAGCCAGAAGTACGTCGACAACAAGTTCGTGTGGCTGGATGCGCGCAAGGAGAGGGCCGAGCTGCGACTGGCTCGCCTGGTGCACCGCGTGGCCGAGTTCTTCGAGGATGTGGAGTCGAGGAGGGAGGACAAGAGAGTAGTGGAGAAGAAGCTGAACGGCAAGTTCGTGGAGGTTGGGGGCACGCGTGTGGGCTTCAGCTTGCAGGGCACGTGACGCTGGACGCAGTATGCGAACCAGCGGTATGACAATGAGACCCAGGACATGGGGAAGGCTTACGCCGAGCAGGAGTGACAAACCCTGGAGTTTCTGGATACTGCATGGTTCAATTGCGGCAGAGCCGGGGGGAGCAGCAGCGGATTGGACTCGATATTGCACGCTGTTGCGACTGCTGTGCCACAGTGGGGTTTCTGTTTTTTCTTTGCAGTCGATGGGTTTCCTGATTCACGGCGTTCATCCCTTCAAGGTCATTTTTCGTATCGCCATTGGCCCGGGGAGGGCTCGTGGGCGATGTCACTGCATGTCCGAAGACCTATCGGTCATCTTATTCAGAGGGTGGAGTGGCGGGGCTGCCGCGATGCCCTTCGCCTCTTGAAGAAGCCCTCGGACGTCAGCCGCGGTATGAGCCTCTGGGCAGTGTTCCTGCACAACTCCCACGGCGAGATGCAGGAGGAGATTCTTGCTGACCTTGCGTGCTTGGTCCGAGGTAAGCCCTTCGCAGCCGCTGTAATCGTGTCCGGCGATTTCAATGTCGACATGCTTCCAGCTTGGGCCGGAGACCCGTGGGCGAATTCTCACGCCCGAGATCTCCATCATTTCGAGGAGAGGTTGCGGCTTGACTGGTTTTGTGATCAGTTCCGTCTTCAGCTTCATCTCCTTGGGAGCGCAGCTGGGGTACCGGAGGGGCCTTTCGCAGCAGAGTGCCTCTTTGTACCAATCACTCGGGTTCCGATTGGTAGGCAATCCCAGTCTTGCATTCCAAGTTGTATCGATTATTGTGCGTGCAGTCCGGGTGTGGTGTCGCAGTGCTGTGCTTCTGGGCATGGCGTTCCTGCGGATCGCGCTATCGTGGCAGTTACATGTTCTCACTCTTATGTCAAATTTGAGTCGAAGAAGCGTGCCTAGTGCTGCGCTGATCGCGATGCGCGCCGCCGGTGGCTGGAGGGGATTATACGTTTCCAGAGTCAATGGATTGCGAGTTGTTCAACGCTTTCGCAGCAGACGCGCTGAGCGCGTGGGCTACAAATCCCACGCGCCGCCAGCGCCGGCAGGAGCGCATGCCGCTGCAGCTGAGGGACGCCTATGCCAGACTCCGGCGAGATCCAACAGCAGAACTGCGCTCCCTGACCAGGAACCTGCGGAAGCAGTGGGTAGCGGACATGCGGAGGCGCATTTTGTAGCAGCGGGTGGAGAGCGGAGGCGTGGTGGAGAAGGCCAAGAAGTTGCACCCAAATTGCGCAATGCAGCTGTCTGAGCTTTCCGGGGAGAGGAAAGGGGCTTGGACAGATAGCCGGGACCTCTGGGATTCGGAGGTGCAAGAGCACTACCGCCAGAAGTGGGATTGCTAGAAACTGGATGATCGCATGCAGTTGCTCGACTTCGCGATGCTATACGAGGGTGTGGGGATGCAATTCTCCAGCGACGAGTGGTTGGACGCTGCCCGGGCAGTCCGTCGACCCGACAAGCTTGATCATTATGGCGTCTGCGTTGCGTTCATATTCCTGGCGTTGCGCGCGCAGCCAGAGACGATGTCAAATTTCCTGAACAGGCTCATCTGCAGTTTACCGGCCTTGGCCTCGCTTGACATCCACGGCCGCGTTTTTGGAAAAGCTTCGAGCCGCGCGCCCGTGCAATACACCCGTGCGAAATTGCCGCAATCTGCTGGTTTGCAAGTTGTCGATGTTGTTTTTGCCAAGTACTCGAACAAAGTGGTGGGTCGGTTGATCCCTCAGCAGTTCGGGATCTGCGTCGGCGCTCGGCCCCGCGCGCAGGCTTTAGACATCGCGCGCGCTGCAGCTGGTCGTCGAGAAGGGCTTCGACGATCACAGCAACGCTGTTCTTGCCCAGTGCGACGTCCAGACTTACTTTGACGAGCCGAGGGCCCTCTGGATCTGCAGGCGGCTGGTAACCAGGGGTTGTCCCCCCGAGGACGTGGCGCGTTTAGTGCGTGCTCAGATGATGCCCCGCGCGACCCCCCACGCCGGCGGCAGCGCTGTGCCCGTCGTGAACCGGTCCAAAGGGGGCCTGACAGGAAGCCGAACCGCTTCGATGCTTGCCCGGATCCCGGTGGAAGAGGCGATGAATGACAGGGCGGAGCCATAGAAGACCCGGGGGTTCCGCTGCGACGAGTCGCGCCTCAGGGCTGCATCGCACATTGACAATCTGTTCGCTAGCAGCAACACTCCAGAAGGAGCTGCCCGCTTTCTCGAGGATGCCGAAGAGCAGCTGCGGACCAAGTGGGGGCAGAGGATCAAGCCGTCCTCCAAACTCGCGATGCCCAGGTTGCCAGGCTGGCCAGACGCAGTTTCCTGGTTGGCAGACTGTCCATGAATTCCCGGCCCTCGGCCACGCGATCGCGGCGAATGGCGGCGTGGCGCCGCGCACACAGAAGACCAAGAAAGTCGTTTGGAAAGCTTTCTTTGCCAGAGCCGGGGCGGCATCTTTCTCAAAGGCGCCGCTGCAAGTCAAGCTCCGGCTAATTTCCCGATCGTGCTTAGCACCCTTCGCCAACCGATGCTCGCGGTGGCCGCCGCGCGCGGAGCAGCTGGCAATGGCAGATCGCCTGCTGACAAGATTGGTTGCAGCCGCTATGCGAATGCGGAAGCGCCCCGGCGACAGCGCCGAGTCCTTCGCTAAGCGCCGGAACGCCCGTGCCGCGCGCACGGCGCGGGAGCATGGAAGATGGTCGACCTTTTGGCGCAAGCGAGTGGTAGATTGGGACAGTCATCTCAAGCGGGCCCATTGCCAGCAGCAGTGGAGCACGAGACTGGCGCTCTGGCACGACGGCCACTGACTCCAAGACCGCCGGGACCGACACCACCGAGGGCGCCATCGCACGCGCGTCTGCTTGGGGCAACCGGCCGCCCGGTGGGGCGAAGGCGTGGCGCTGGCCACCGCGAAGCTCCAGCTCTGAGCCCCCGTTGTTGCCTTTCTTGTCTGTGTGACTATAGAAGGGGTGATGGCAGCCAGAAAGCACTGTAGAGGGAGCGTCTCGTCGGCATAGCATCGGCATGATCCCGCCAGCTTTCTGTTACCAGAGTTTCCCCCCCCTTCCTCCTCCCCCCCCTCCTCTTGGACGTGCCAGTGATGTGCGTAGCGTCCAATCTTTCCAGCCCAGGCTGCAGGTCTGGAGTCGTCAGTCACAGAGCCACAGCTGCCGCCATCAGCTGCCCAATCAAACCAATCAATCAATCCTGGAGAAGCTGTCGGGGGCCTCTTGGGCGGTCTTGGAGGCTTCGTGGGCACCTCTTGGGCAGTCTTGGGCCGTTTTAGGTTTCTTGGGCGGACTTGGAGGCATCTTGGACCCTCTTGGGCCGTCTTGGAGGCCATCTTGGACCATCTTAAGCGGACTTGGAGGCCATATTGGGCCATCTTCGCCGTCTTGGAGGCATCTCCATCTTGGGGCGAAGGTCGAAATGTCGGTTTGTATTCCCCGTCTGGGGCCTCTCTTGGGCCCTCTTAAGGCTATATTGAGCCGTCTCGGGGACCTCTTGGGCAGTCTCGAGTCCATCTTGGGCCGTCTTGGGCGTCTTGGGGGCCTCTTGGGTCGTCTTGGGGTCATCTTGGGCGTGTTGGAGCGCTGTAGGACTATCTTGCCTCTTGGCCCTCTTAGGCATCTCTTGAGGACCTCGGGTCCCTGGAGAAGTCACGCGCGGAAGCCCGAGAGCGCGCGGGAGCGCCCCGAAGATTTGAGATTGTGGGCTCCCTGCCCCGAATCAGAATATTACAGGATTGAATACTGGGTG
>CAUYUJ010016527.1:217500-257500 GCA_963575745.1 Prorocentrum cordatum | reverse complement strand
CAATACGTACCGTGTTCACAACGTCCGTGCCAACACGCTGCATGTTGGTTCAGCACGTGTTGGCCCACGTTTTGGCGAACGTATCGTTTGCAGTCTACGTGTCAAGCTCCGTGCCAACACGCTACGTGTTGCCTGTTGCGTGTCGGGGCAGCTCGGTCTGGAAGTGGACCTGGCGCGATCCCAAGTAGTCAGGGGAAAGATCCGTATTGCACGGGCCATGGGCGCAGTGCTTGGCGTTGCTTGACGCATGACCTTGCGATGCCGGGGAGCTTGACGAACCCGCGGCCGGGGAGCCCGAGAGGCCCGAGCAAAGAGCCAGAGCAGAGCAGGGAACCCGAAGAACCCAAGCAGGGAGCAAGACCAGGGAGTCTGAGGAACCCGCGCAGGAGAGCAAGACCAGGGAACCGGAACCAGGCCTGGGAGCCTGGGGATCCCAAGCAAGGAGCAGGACCAGGGAACCCGAGGAACCCGATAGGGGAACAGGAACAAGACCATGGAGCCCAGGGCTCCTGAAAGGAAACAAGAGCAGGGACCCCCCGAGGAACTTCTTCAGTAAGGAAACGAAGCCTGGGAACCCCGACTGGGGCCAACCGCGCCCAGTACCCACCGGTTCTCTACGAACAAGTATCAAGATTCTTGTTGGGCAAAGCTTGGTTCGGGAAAAATCAAGACGGCCCGTTGTTCCTGATGTTCGATTTCTGGGGGCCAGTTCTGGGCTCCATAGGACCGATGGGAAGCGGTACGGAGGTGAGGGGGCCCGTGCTTCGAACAAATCGAGACGCTGGATGTCTGGGCTCCGCGCTCCCCGGAGGCGACTAACATGAAGGGCGCTGTCACCGAGTTCGCGGTGTCGCCCCTGAAGCCCAATGAGACCTACTTCTTCCAGGCCTCGGAGGGCGCCAACACGTATACAGTCGAAGCCGATGGTGAGGATGATCGGCTTGCCCTTGCATCCTTTGCCTCTTCGGCCATCCCCGATCCAGCGTCACCCGCTTTCGATGACCAGGCCCGCTCGCGAAAGCTTCGGCACGGGCGCCCACGGCCCTGGCATCCTGATCGAGCCTCCTCCCTGTAGCAGTTTCCCTGCGCCGGTCCTGGCCGGGCTCGGGATCCCTCGGGGCGCACGCGCCGCGCCAAGCCTGGGCCCCGGGTGGGCCTGGCGTGCCGCCGGCGCCCTCCCCGGAGGTCTGCGCCGTGAACGCCGTGGGGGAGTCCGAGTGGTCTGCGCCGAGCAGCGGCGTGGCCACGGTGGTGTCGCCGCCCGCGCAGATGGGGGCGCCGCACCTGCTGGCCAGGCCCAGCGGCCCTCCTCGGAAGCAGGCGCAGGCTTTGGTCCCACCCCCTCGCCCCCGGATTTCAATGTCGACGGACGCGCGCAACGCGGCCGTAAGGGTCAGCGAACGAGGTGCAGTCGCCAGTTTCGGCGTCAACAGTGAGATATTGCGGGCCAGGGGGCGTCGCCACACGTCGCGGGAAAACAAACGCGCTTGATTTCGAGGAGGAATGTGGGGAGCCAAGATGGGGCCTCGGGAGGCCTCCGGAGATCCACGCCAATCCGCCGCGGGCGCCCTCCGGGCAGGGCTTCCAGAGGCTTCCAGGAAACCGCGTCCTCTGCGCCTGCCCTGGGGACGGCCGTATGGTTACCCATGGCCCATGGGGATCCGAAGGCGAGCCCTTCGGGGCCTCCCCGGGATCGTGCCTGGCGCGGGGACCAGGAAGCCCTCTGGACAGAAGAGCGGCCCCAGGGAGGCGTCGAGAGCTCTGGGGGGGCTACGACTCGAGCAGGTCGAGCCGTAGGATGTATTGGCCAGAGATCTGTCGTCGTCGGACGCACGAAGTTGTGCCTGCGTGGTCCTTAGGTCGGCCACGTCGATAACCTTGGGCTTTGTGCCGCCCGCGGACATGGGCGCCCGCAACTGCAACCTGGTCCAGACCTACACGGTCCGGTACCTGGAGGAGGGCCCCATCGAGGGGACGCGCAGGCAGGCCAGCGCCGAGAGGGCGGACGGATCGGACGGGGCCAGGACGAGGAGAAATCGGTCCCGGAGCGTCCCAGAACGCTCTGAGAGGGACGCAGCGCCCGAGACATCGTCCAGAGCCGCCGGATCCCAGAGATTCTCGATTTTCCTCACCCGATTCATCCTCGTCCTGGGTTCGTCTTGGGGAGGAGGAGGAGTCCAGTCGAAGAGCCAGGGGCGGCCCAGCCGACCCCCCGCAGGCCGAGGCCCTTCTGTGATGACCTCACCGCCGCGCGCAAAGACGCGGGCATGCGGTCAGCCTCCTCCTCCTCCTCCTCCTCCTCCTCCTCCGCCTCCGCCTCCGCCTCTTTGCAGGCTTTGGGCATCGAGGGAAAGGTCAATGCAGAACGGGGTCAGCCAGAGCGCCGGATCTTGCGGGGTCCTGCAGAGCCAGGGTTGCACTGACCCGGGCTAGCGCGCAGGATCCTGCAGGATCCCTGTGGGATCTTGCAGGATCTTGCGAAGCCTGACTGACCCAGGTTTGCACTGACCAGGGCCGGTGCGTCCCTGATGAGGGAGTCGTCGCGGAAGGGACTCGTCACGGAAGGGGTCAGACGGTGCGCGCCCGAAATAAGAAAAAAACGTGAGATGGCCGCTAGGATTTCTCTGGTCGGCATTGGACCTCCCTCCCTGTCGCGCGGAGAGCGCCAGGGGCGGCGCGGGAATTGCCAAAAGGGAGGTCCAGCGCCGATCCAAGAAAACTGCGCAGACCCCAGAAGGGTTCTTCTATGGCAGGTCTTCCTTTTCGAGAGAGAAGAGGACGCGATGAGTACTTCGCTTCCTCCCGCGGCGCGACAGCGCGAAGTCAACTAACCGAGCGATGAGGAGGACGCCGACAAAGTCTGAGAAAAAAACGGACACACACACACACTCTTCCACTGACCCGCCGATGGTTCAAGCCGACGGTGAGCAAGGTAAGGCGGGGCACGCGCATACCGAATCTGCCCCTTTGCGAGGCTGCGCGGCAGATTCACAGTCCGTCTCGAGAGAAGCTTTGAGCGGGCGCCAGAAAGTTGAGCGGCAAGCGGGCAGATCCAACAGTACGTCTTTTTGCTCGCGGTGCCGGCGAGCACGCGGCGCGGGAGAGCCGTGGTCGGGTCGCAACATGGCGAGTCCTGCACTACAGAGAGGGGGGAAGACGGGGACGGCCGCGGAGAGGGGACTCTGGGCAGGCGAAGCGCTCAGAACACGCGCTTACCCACACACACACACACCACACACATACACACACGCACACACACACACACACGCACACACACACACACATACACGCACACACACAAACAATTGTTACACCCCCTCGGCGATGTGCAGCACGTGCGAGCCGCATGACAGCGGGGGAGACTCTGCACGGACTGCATGCGCACGTTCGGTGAAAGCGCTCAAGCCCAGCTGTTTTTTGCAGGGCCATGATCGAGATGGGCGAGCAGCAGTAATTAACAACGCCCATGCCAGATAAGCGGCAGCGTGAAACCCAAAAAGTACGACGAGACCCTTCGAGTCTGCCTTCCGCAATCACAGTCTCGAGGCCTGCAAGTGGGCCAGAAACGTCGATCGTGTTGCTGCTTTCTCCCGACGCTTGGGCGTGCGGGGAGGGAGTGCGGGAAGGAGAGGAGGACGGAGAGGAGTGGTTGTGGTCATTGTATGAGGGAAACAAGTCCCAGGCAGAGCAGCACACACCACGACCACGACCACGACGACGGAGCCGAGGCGCGCTTACGATGCGCACCGAAGCACCGATGTGGGAACGCCCCCCAAGTGTGAAGTTTGGTCTAGAGCACATCGTTGAGAGGTGTTGCCACCCCCCCCCACCGGGCACAGCCAACCCCCCGTGGCCCCCTGGAGCAGCAGCCAGCCGCTTCGGGTTGCATCCCCATGCCTTGCAAGCCCAGGAGCCGCATTTCGACACTGTCTCAAAAGAGGAAGGTGTACCATAGCACCCCGCAGATGCGGATAAGAGTGAGGGGGCGGTGGGGACGTCGGCAGTCTGCGAGACTCTGGACAAGCTCGCCGCGGGCGCCAAAGTCCTCAAATTCTACAACGAACCCAGCGCAGGCGCCGATTTTTTCGTCACACCAATATGGGCAGGTCGCGGGTGGGTCGCGGGTGGGTCGCTGTTGGGTCGCGGCTGGGTCGCGGCTGGGTCGCGGCTGGGTCGCAAGTGTGTCGCGGGTGGGTCGCGGGTGGGTCGCGGATGGGTCGCGGGTGGGTCGCGGGTGGGTCGCGGGTGGGTCGCGGGGTGGGTCGCGGGTTGGGTCGCGAGTTGGGTTGCGGGTGGCGTGGCGGGTCGCGGGGTGGGTCTCGGGTGGGTCGCGGGGTGGGTCGCGGGGTGGGTCGCGGGTGGGTCGCGGGTGGGACGACGACAACAAACAAACAAACAAACAAACAAACAAACAAACAAACAAACAAACAAGCAAGCAAACAAACAAACAAACAAACAAACAACAAGAAACGCAACAAGTATAATCCTCATCACGGATCCCCACTTCAGCACAACAAGCATGATCCTCACCATGGATCCCCTGGTGGGGTCCTGTCGCTGGCCGGCGGGTGTCCTAGCCCCAACCACCCGCGGTGACAAAGAGGTCCTTTCCGATGGACCCCCTAGGGAGTTTGGATGACCTCTTTCTCTCTCTCTCTCTCTCTGTCTCTCTTTTTTTTTTTCTCTCTCTCTCTCTCTCTCTTTCTCTCTCCCCTCTTATGGGCGCGCAGTCCCCCCTTCCCCCTCGCGATTCCGCTGCGAAGCGTTCTCCAACCCCTGCGGGGAGGTGCGCTCGCTGGCTGGCCGTCGCCTTCGCCGCTGCTCGCGTCGTCTCCGAGCGGCGGCAGCGGCGCAAACGGCGGCGGCGGCGGCGACGCGAACGTCGCGTCGTCGGAACCGTCGTCGTCGCCGTCGCCGTCGTCGTCGACGTTCTCGTCGTTCGTTGCCCTCGTCGTTCGTCGCCTCTGCCCTTATCGTCCTCGTCCTCGTGCGCCGTCGTCGTCGTCGTCGTGGTCGCCGTTCTCGTCGTTCGCCGCCCTCGTCGTCGTAGCAGTAGTCGTCGCCGCGGCCCTCGCCGTCGTTCACGTCGCTCGTCTCCTCCGTCGTTGCCGCCTCAGTCGCCGTCGTCGTCCGTCATTCCCAAGACATCCGATGTCTTGTGTCTTGCTATCTCAAGACAGGGCCCCAAGAAGCCACGACCCTTTCCTCAGGGCTTCTTTTTCATGCCGAGTCGTTCTTTGACGGCCCCGAGGCCCGGCGAGGGCCCCTAGAAGCCGAAAATAGCGAAACATCCGCTTGTGATTCGTCAGCGACGCGAGGATGTCTAGGCTCGTCGTTTGTAGAAGCAGTCGCCGACAGTGTCTTCTTTGCTGCTTGCCTCCGCCGCTTACGGTGCTGGAGCCTCCTGTCTAGGCCTCCCAGATGGGGTCCGAGCAGATGGGGTCGGAGGATCGCACCGCATCGCCGACGCATCAGCGACGCGCCGATGTATCGCTGACGTCGCCATTGCATCGCCGATGCATCGGCGATGCGCAGCGATCCTCCGACACCAATAACACCGACCCCATATAGGAGGCCTCTACAGTGGACGCCGACCTCGTCCTCGTAGCCTCTTCGACGTCGTCCTCGTCGTCGACGCCGTCCTCGTCGCTCCTCGCTCGTCGCCTCGCCGACATCGTCATCGTCGCTCGCCGCCTGGCAGGCCGCCGCCTGCCTCTGAGGGCGACCCCCGGCTGGCCCAGCCGGCGGGCGAGCTTCGCGACGCTCGGCCAGAGGGCGCCGAGGCTCCTCCGCTCCGCCGGCGGCGGCCCAGACCT
This sequence comes from Prorocentrum cordatum, assembly GCA_963575745.1. Lineage (NCBI taxonomy): Eukaryota > Dinophyceae > Prorocentrales > Prorocentraceae > Prorocentrum > Prorocentrum cordatum. The sequence continues at coordinate 251,684 of CAUYUJ010016527.1, read as the reverse complement.
CCGGCGGCCCGGTCATCATCATTTCATCATCATTTCATCATCATCATCTTCATCATCATCATCATCATCATCATCATCATCATCATCATCATCGTCGTCGTCATCATCATCATCATCATCATCATCGTCATCGTCATCGTCATCGTCATCGTCATCGTCATCATCATCGGCAGCATCATCATCAGCATCAGCCTCATCATCAGCATCATCAGATCCAGCATCACCATCGTCAACAACATAATCAACCTCAGCATCGCCGTCATAATCAGCAGCAGCATCAGCATCGTCATCATCATAATGACCATCATAATCGTCACCAGCATTAACAGCGTCATCACCATCATCATCATGTTTGACGAACCGACAACACATACCCATACCCATAGGGGGGTCGGAGAGGGCTATGGGTGCGTGTTGTCGGATGGGGGTCCCCGCTCGAACGGGAGCGTTCCCCAGGGTCCGACAACCCGCACCCATACCCATAGCCAGTCCTCCTCGCAAGGACCCCCCTATTGGTATGGGTGTGCGCTGCTCGTTCGTCAATCTTCAGTAACTTTATTGTCAACAACATCAACAACATCATAAACCTCATCACTGTCATCATCATTACCATCAGCAGCATCATCATCTTTATCATCATCGTCTTCGCCATCGTCATCATCGTACTACCAGTCATGTTCATCGACATAAACAACAGCATCATCACCGTCATCATGATCAGCATCATCATCTTTATCCTGATCGTCATCATCATCCTCATCATCGTCGTCATCATCATCGGCATCGTCATCATCAGCATCGTCATCGTCATTATCATCAGTAACACCATCATCTACTTCCTCGCCCTCTTCATCGTCATCGCCATCACCATCATCAACCTCATCAGCATCACCATCACCATTATCATCATCATCATTGGTCATCATCGTCATCGTCATTGCCGCCAGTCCCGCCCGTCGGGGATAGTAGTTGGCACCGAGTACGGGTACTCCGAGCTCTGAGCTGCGAAGCCGTGGCGGAGAGCTGCCGCCGCGGCGGCAAGGCGGGCACCCGTCCGCCTCAGTCTCCATTCTACACCATCATCATCAGCAGCAGCATCCTCGTCGTCGGCCGGTTGGTCGAATGGCGGGCTACCGAAGCCAAATGGAGGGTGAGAGAGACGAGAAGACCGTTGGGTGACGACTTAAGCAGCAGCAGACCTACGAGGGGACATCATACCTGCCAGCGCCATGGACGATGGCCCACTCAGGCAGTTGGCTGTACTGACTATGGGCGGGTGGTCGCAGCGCCCAGGCCCTGAAGAATCGGCGACGAGAAGCGCCAATGCAAGTGCCAATGCGAGTGGTGATGTGTGTCTTGTTCAGGATGGGGTCTGCATTGGCACAGTCCCCAAAGAAGGCCCCACGGTGGATCAAAAGGAGGCTCACGGAATCCAGGAATCCGAGCAAGGCAAGTTGATTGATTCGGCATTTGATGCAGTAATCGGCCACGCGTTTCTTCAAGACGAAGGGTTACGACGCATGAGATACAATCATTGCTGTGAATTGCTTGCGAAGGGCAAAACTTACTCGACGCACCCAGGCATTGCATGTCAATGAGAAATCCCACACAGGGCGGAAACAAGTTTTGTTCGCGGCATGTCGATCCAAAAGCTACGACGCAGGATTCCCACGAGGATATTCAAACCACATTGGCTGAGCAACACTCGGAAGCAGATGCGAATCACGAGGAGTTGATTGCAGCTATTGGGTATGACCATTGTCTCGAGCACTGTCGTTCAATTCTAGATATGGTCCTTTTTGGTATTGAAACGCAGGAGTACACTCCCGATGAGAAACCTACCTGGAGAGCAGCGCAACCCCGCAAACGCAGCTGCCAGAATACACCGACGATGTACTTCTTATCGAATGACCTTCGCCCCATACCGCAACCGTGCCTAGGTTGTGGCTATGAAGCCTGTTTGATGTTTTTTTGAGATCTCGTGGGGGACCTCTCGGTGGCATCTTGGAGGCAGTTTTTGAAGCCCCTGGGGGGCCGTTTTGGGGCCTCTTGAGGCCTCCTGGGGGCCTGCTGGGGGCCTCTTGGGAGCCCCTTAAGCCGTCATGGGGTGCTCTTAGGCCGTCTGGGGCCCTCCGGGATGTCGTGCTCCGCGCGCCAGGAGAGGGCGTCTAGGGCCGACCCAAGAAATCCGCGCGGACATCCGAGAGCTTGCAAATTATGCCGCTCTGGCTCCCAAGCCAAGCAGGACGGCTCGGGATGAGAAAGCCTGCCACAGGGAAACGATCGAGAGGTCGGGGTTTCGGGGGGCCACAGCAAACAAATCGCCGCCGGATGTCCTGGGGGGGACTCCCTGAGAACGAGGCTGGGCAGTCCTCAGGCCTTCCGGGCGCTGAGGCTTCGAAGCTTCGGGGGGGGAGGTGTCCTGAACTGTTTTGGAAGCTTTCGGGTTGGCTCTTCGTCGCCAAGGCTGGGTTTACATCGAAGGTCTGGTCGTAACCGCGCCCGTTGACAGTTCCATGGGGGGGTGGAAGAGGATCGATGAGGAGGAAGAAGAGGAAGAGGAGGAGGAGGAGGAGGAGGAGGAGAAGGGGGAGCAGGAGAAGGAGAAGGAGGAGAAGTCGAGCAAGGGGAGTATCGAGGAGGGGGAGCAGAAGGATGGCTGAGAGGGATCGAGGGTGAGAGTCGAGGATGATCGAGGAGGATCGTGGAGGCAAGGGAGGCGGGCGGTCCGAAGGGCCGTCGTCGTCATCGTAATCCTCCTCGACGTTCTCCTCCATGCTCTCTTCCTCATCATCCCCGGAGCCGACTCAATCATAGAACGAGCACGCCTGAGGTCTGAATGCGGCCCCGATCTCTTCTGAGGCCCCTCCCCCCGCGCGCTTGGGCGCTGTGCCCCAGGGAGGGGGGCGGCCTCGACCATACTGACCACACTGGCCACACCGGCGACGAGCCGCAACTGTAGGCCTCCCAGATGGGGTCTGAGTAACGGGGTCGGAGGATCGCACCGCATCGCCAATGCATCGGCAAAGCGGCTCGATGTGGAACCCGATTTTCTGCACGCCGACGTCACCGATGCATTGCCGACGTCGCGGATGCATCGCCGATTCATCGGTGATGCATCGGCGATGCGGCGCGCTTCTCCGACACCATCTGTTCCGACCCCAATTTGGGAGGCCTCTAGTAACGCGTGCCCTCGCGGTCCAACCGCCACCCCGTGGGATCCCGATGACCCCGTCTCCCGCGCGGAGCACCCTCGGACGGGGCTAGGACGAGGATACATCCGTTCCAGAGCGTTCCGGAAACCCTCCGAGAAGGCCGCGGCGCCCGAGACATCCTCCAGAGCCAGAGCCGCTGGATCTCATAGATCCTCGACTTCGCCGTACCCCAGGCAGTCTTCGCCCCAGCTCCGTCGTCCACCCCGCCGCCGAGCGGCGGCGGGGCGCGAAGCACCCGTGCCCACGAGGGCAGCGGCCGAGGGAGTGCCCGGCCGCGAGGGCGTGGGCACGGACGTCCGGGCCACCCGCGGGGGCGCTTTAGAGGAGGCCACCGCGCTGCGCGCGTCGCGGTTGCGGGCCAGAGCGGTCACCCTGCGCCGGGGAGGCGGCGCGAGGGCGCAGCGGCGCCGAGGGGCTCACGCACCGAAGGGGGGCGCGCGGGCGCGAAGCTGGGCGGCCCAGGATGCGCCTGCACCGCCGCAGCCCGGATGGGCCCGTGCCGAGACGCAACGCGTGCCGTGCTCAGGACGTCCGTGCTCGCACGCCGCGTGTCGGCTCGGCACGCGTGGGTCCACGTTCTGACGAGCGTGGGGTTTTGCGTGCTGCGCATCGGGGCGGCTGAGTTTCCACGGCGTGGGCCTGCTGGCGAGCTTTCGACCCCGTCCTCGGGAGCACGCCCTTCGCCGCGGGCCGTTGCTCGCGGCTTCTCTCAGGGTTCGGAGAAGCGGCTCCCCGGCCAGAGGCCCCGGTTGAACGATCGTCCGCCCAGTGCCTGCAGGGGACGCCCAAGGGGTCTTGGAGCGGGTACCGCCAAAGATGCGCGAGCTGGCCTGGTTCTCTCACCCCTCCGATCGTGAAATCGGCCGTGTTGATTTCGAGTAGGGGATCGACTGCAGAATTCGTTTACCCCGAAATTGTTTGTTGCTTTCTCGTCGAGTAATACGTGGACTTATCGTCGAGCTGCTCACATTCGACGCATTTTTCATGTATTCGACGAACAAATCAATTTTGGGGTAAATCAACTCTGTAGTCGATTCCCTACTCGGTGGCTGAGTCTTGGAGGGGCTCTCTCTTTCCCTCCGCCTCTCCCCCATGACGTGTTCGAAGTATTCCTGATTCGACGGCCAGGCGCGCCGCGCAGCGTGACCCGGTGGCCCCATGCTCACATTGCAGGGCCGAGGAGATTTGGGAAAGTTGTCGGATTGCACCTTGGCGTCTTCGTTGGAGTACTTCTCGCGCCCCCCCTTACCACACCTTATGAGGAAAATCATGGAGGCCTCGCGCGGCGTGTAACAGTTGTATAATCGAGTCCACACGTCAGCTCCGTAAGCTATAGGTCGACGCTCGCGCGGCGATGCTCCGGCGTCAGTCCGACGTAAATCCGACGTAGTCCGACGTGAAGCCGACGTAAATCCGATATGGGTTCGAAGTAAGTCGGGTCTCAAGTTACCGCGCGAGGTTTCTAGGAACATGTTCATACCACACCGCCCTGCAACCCTCGGCGCCAGCCGTCGCCGTCGTCCTCTGCCCGTCTCTTCTCGTCAAGAAGGGACGAGTCCAGGACCTTCTCGAGGACCAGTTCTTGGCGGCGAGCCAAGGGGGGTAAGTGAGAAGGGGCGGGCCATCTCATGAGGCTCGGAAGTCCCCCGTGCCTTCTGAGAGGTTTTCCGAGCTCTCCCCTCCAGACACAGAAGACTTCTCAGAAAGCGCGATGGCTTCTGAGAAGTCCCGCCGCCTTCTGAGAACCCCTTCTCCTTCTCACTTCCCCCCCCCTCGCCCGCCGCCGAAGCTCTCGATCCCGAGCCGTGGTGTTCGACGGCCCCCGAGGCCCTCGGATGGCCTTCGAGGGGGGCCGAGAACGATGAAAGACCTCCAGGACCCTTTTCCCTCCTGGACCCGCCTCCCTCCATGCTGAGTCTTCGTCGGGGAGGAGGGGGATGGCAGGGGGGGAAGGGAAGCGTAACAGGAGGCGGAGAAGAAGGAGGAGGACGGACGCAAAGGCTTCGCAATGTCAGGGCAACGGAGGAGAAGGAGGAGGAGAAGACGCAGCCGGAGGGAGCCGTCGTGCCGCCGTCGCCCGTTGTCCGAGTTTTGTCCGTCTTCGTCGTCGTGACATCGTTTGTCGTGTTCGTTTTAGTTGTCGTCATCATCGTCCTCGTCCTCGTCCTCGTCCTCGTCGTCGTGATCGTGGTCCTCGTCGCCGTCGCCGTCATTCTCGTCGTCGCCGCCGCCGCCGCCGCCGCCGTCGTCGTCGTCGTCGTCGTCGTCGTCGTCGTCGTCGTCGTCGTCGTCGTCGTCGTCGTCGTTGTCGTTGTCGTGGTCCGTCGTCGTCGTGCATCGTCTTCGTTCGTTGTCGTCGCCGTCGTCGTCCGTCCAGCCCAGTCCAGTCCAGTCCGGTCCGTCCTTGTGTGGCGCCGCCCTGAGAGGTGTCGGGCCTCCTGCCCGGGTCGCGCTACGCCTTCTGGGCGGCCTGGGGGCATTCGCGTGAAGCTCTCCACTGGGGGGACGAGAGGAGAGGTTCGATGTCTGTTCATGGGGGCCTTGGGCGGCGACATTGAAATCAGCTCTTCCTGCATTTGGACCGCAGTCGGACTGCGTTTGGCCCTTCCTCCGGCTTCTCCTCGCCCCTCCTGTTCATCCTCCCCCTCCTCGTCCTTCCAGTCTTCCTTGTGAAGGGGCGAATCCAGTCCAAATCTGACCCCAGATGTGTTCCAAATCAGGTCCAAATCAGGCCCAACTCGGACAGCGCCAGGGGCCACGTAGTCTTCCATGGAACAGACACCCAAGGAGGAGGAAAGCAGACATCTTCGCGTCGTGCATACAATATCGGCGGAAGGATTTTGGCAGGTGTCGTTCTCTGGGGTCCTGATTCGGGACACGTGGGCGTCAAAACAACAGCAACCCAGGATGACCAGCGGGCCTTGGGGAAGTGATCGGGTTTCCGGGGACCCCCCTTGAGGAGCTCTCAAGCGCCTGCGACGCAAACAAATAACATACTTGCGGCAGAAGAGCTGGAACAGCTCTACACAGCTACTCCGAGTTTCTTACGTAAGCGTCGGGGGGGCGTCTCCCCCGCCGACAGCCCCACATCGACCCCCTTCGCGGGCAGCCACCGCGAGCCAAAGGCGCTCCGACCTCCGTCGCGGCGCGACGACGAGGCGAGGTTGTCCCCCGTTGGGGGGGCCCCCCCCCCACGATCGGTCAGAAACCCAGAGTATGCCGAGGGGGGGGCACGATCGATGGGACAGCAGTTCTAGGCGGGACACGACGGGGCACGACGGGCCGCCGATCTCGGGGGCCCAGCACACTCCCTGGGCGTTGGACGCATGGCATCAGACCCTTACAGACAAGCGCTCGTCGGGGACGAGCGTGACGGCCAGCTTTTCTCGTCGTGTTGTCGGCCTCCAGATGCTGGCGCCCGGGGGCCCGCCCCCGGGCCCCGGGGACCGTCGAAGAACAGCCAGGGGTGGAGGTGCGGGCCCGGGGCGTGGGCGAGGCCCCAGCAGCGGGCGACGGGAACATCGGGGGCGGCAACGAGGGTGTGGAGATGATGGCGGGGGCCACGATACCTCCCCAGATCTCAGGGCGCCCCTTCTCGTTTCCATACGTCCCTGGCCCCCAACCCTGGGCCGCGCACGTGCCGCTGGCCATGATTTGCCCCACCCCCCCCCCCCCCCTCTTCGCCCCCGCCCCCCTCCCTGGACGCGCCCCCGAGAACAGAGGCCAGCATCGGAGCAGAGCGCTCGGCGGGGAGGAGGGCTGGAGCCACGGGCATGAGGTTCTGGGTCGCCCTGCCGGCACGCCCGGGGGGTGCGACAGGGAGGAGCTATGTACCACGAGAGGGGAGGAGGAGGAGGAGGAGGAGGAGGAGGAGGAGGAGGAGGAGGAGGAGGAGGAGGGGAGGAGGAGGAGGAGAGGAGGAGGAGGAGGAGGAGGAGGAGGAGGAGGAGGGAGGAGGAGGAGGAGGAGGAGGAGAGGAGGAGGAGGAGGAGGAGGAGGAGGAGGAGAGGAGGAGGAGGAGGAGGAGGAGGAGGAGGAGGAGGAGGAGGAGGAGGAGGAGAGGAGGAGGAGGGAGGAGGAGGAGGAGGAGGAGGAGGAGGAGGAGGAGGAGGAGGAGGAGGAGGGGGGGGGAGGAGGGGGAGGAGGAGGAGGAGGAGGAGGAGGAGGAGGAGGTCCACCCGAGATGCATCAAAGATGTTGCGATCCACCCTCCCTCCCAGCTCCCGCTTCACAGGTCCTTGCAAAAGCTTGTTTAGATTGAGGAAAGTGCCCCATTGGAAGACAATCGCACGACAATCCTCCGCCGCACCAATCACCATGCTTGGGACTTGAGCGCCACTCCTGGGATTGAATCGCCGAGAGTCGACGTGACGGTTCCGTCCTGGCAATCAGAAGTCGTGCCAATAACTTTTCCTGGGACGTCAGCCATACTAGCAGTTGAAGCTTGTGTCGGCTTTTTAACACGAGTGCACGCGGCGCAGAGGCGAGAGCCACATTTTGAAAGAAACCGCCATCCATCTGTGAAACGGCTGCAAAGTGTCAAGATGATTATGCGAGGCGCGAAGGCGAGAGCCACATTTTGAAAACTACCCACCATCAATCCGTGAAACTGGTGCAGACTGTTAAGACGAATGTGCGCGGCGATACGGCGGGAGTCACATTAAACATGAAAACACCCGCCCTCCATCCATGAAGTTATTACACGTTTATTAAAACGAACGTGCGCGGAGCAAAGACAGAAGCCACATTTTGAAAAGCACCCGCCCTCCATCCGTGACATTGTTGCAAGCTTGTCAGACGAGTGCTCGCGGCACTAAGGCGAGAGCCACATTTTGATCATGACCCGCCACCCAGACGAGAAGGTGTTGCAAAGTTCAGGCTTCAGTGTCATACGTGGCATGTAAGTCTCAAGCAAAACGTTCGGCCTGCCTTACCGAAATGTCCGGGGGTGCGACAGGGAGGAGTTGTTCATAAGGGCAAGGGATAGAGGAGGATGAGGAGAAAGAGGAGGAGGAGGACGAGGACGAGGGGGAGGAGGAGGAGGAGGAGGAGGAGGAGGAGGAGGAGGAGGAGGAGGAGGAGGAGGAGGAAGAGGAGGAGGAGGAGGAGGGGAGTAGGAGCGGAGGAGGAAGAGACGGGAGGACAAGCCAGGTGCGTTCGCGCCGTATCTAACATCCTACCTCTCCCACCTTTCCCTTCGCATTGCGCTGCTTTGTCCTCGATATCCGCCGACGCGTGTCATAGCGGACCTCGACCTCTAAAAAGAATCCCATTCAATTATGCGCAATCGGAAAATGAGAGTTGCGCACATTGGAGAGGGAGGAGGCGGATGAGCACGAGGAAAAGGAGGAGGATCAGGAAGGAGGAGGACGAGAACGAACAGCAGCAGCAGGAGCCGGGAGGAGCCTGGGGACCAGGGGAAGGCGGAGGAGAGAGAAGGACGGGGGCGACAACGATGAGGAAGGACTCGGATCCAGAAAAGCGGCCCGCGCTGGTGCGAGCGTGTCATGCTGAACGGCGGGAGCAAAGCGCCGATCCTAGCATGAGGCCCACGCTGCATCGGCAGAGCCATTTTGAAGGTCCAAAGCCAAACGGAATGCAACATAAAATAGATGGAATCCTGTGCAGCCTGGCGAAGGACCCAGCCATGTGCAGTTGTGAGTCCCGCGTTGTGGGTCCCTGTTTCGGTGGAGTTCCCTCTGGGGTCACAAATCGCGTGACGGGTATGTAGTAATGGGTGGGGAGTCGCATATGCGGCTGCGGCCCCGTGGGGTCTTCGGTGGAGCCCCCCTTCTGGGGCCACGAAGCGCTGTACTGGGCGGGGGGGGGGGGGGCATGCGCCGCGGCCGCTCGAGTATGCGGTGGAGCTCCCTCTGGGGGCCATGAAGCGCTTGACCTGGGCGGGGGAGACGCATGCGGCCGCGGCCACCGGGGCCGTCGGTGGAGCTCCCTGCGCGGCCACGAAAAACTGCACCTGGGCGGGGGAGACGCATGCGGCCGCGGTGGAGCTCTGGGCCACAAAACGCTGTACTGGACTTGGGGGGGCGCATGAGGCCGCTGTCACTGGGCCATTCGGTGGAGCTCCCTCTGGGGGCCACGAAGCGCTGTGCTGGGTGGGGGAGACGCATGCGGCCGCGGTCACTCTGGCCTTCGGTGGAGCTCCCTGTGCGGCCACGAAACGCTGGACTGGGTGGGGGGGGGGGCCATGCGGACTGCGCCACTGGGGCTTTCGGTGGAGTTCCCTATGGGGCCAAGAACCGTGCGAGCGGTGTGCCGAAATGGACGCGGGAGGCACATGCGGACTACGAAATTAGTGCCTCCAGTGGAGCTCCTTATGGGGCCACGAGCCGTGAGAGGGGTGTGCCGTAATGGATGGGGGAGACGCATGCGGACTCCGCCCTTGGGGCTTTCGGTGGAGCTCCCTATGGGGCCACGAATCGTGAGAGGGGTGTGCCGTAATGGGTGTGGGAATGCGGACTGCGCCACTGCGGCCATCGGTGGAGCTCCAATTGGGGACACGAAACGGTTGAGCGGTGTGCCGAAATGGACATGCGGAGGAGGGGGGAGAGGAGAGGAGGTGGAGGAGACGCGGGGCGCTGTCACTTCAATGAAACGAGGACCCAACACTACAGGATGGTCGGGAACAACATTCTACGCGCAACACGTATCCCCACTAGGCTTATCCCTTCGACACTCGGGCTCGGTTGTCTTCGATTCTTGAGCGGTGGTTGAGCCCAGGTGCGTAGCTTGCAATTTTCGGCTGCTCACCCGCTGCGCGCGCCTGACCTCGTTCCTCGCCGCTGTAATTTGGTCTTCGCTGGATCTTCCTGACGGCGCGCGCTCGCGAACAAACAAGTATCCCCACTAGCCTGTCCAGGCACGATGCCCAGACGAGTTGAAGGTCACGGCGGCAACGACGAGTCAAGCATACTCCTTCGCAGAAGTTTTGCTCCGCGAGCCTTTGCGGGGCCGCGTGGATGTCAATTTGAAGGGCTCTTGGAGCCATAGCGACGCCACGTTAGAAGGTTGGTGGCCCCCATGTGTCCTCGGGGCTCGTTGATGTACTCCTTCGGGGCGATCTTGGGCGGCATGGCAGAAACAAAAAAGCAAAACCAGAGGGGCGGGGGGGCTAGCCCCGCACCCTCGAAGGCAGAACAGTTGGCTTTTGGAGCCCCCTTGGAGCCGTCTCGAGGGCTTCTTGGCCCTTCTTGGGGGAGGGGATGCTGTGGCATGAGGCCTCAGAGGCCTGTCGGCATCGAAAAGGCGAGACAGAAATTGTAAGTGTGTCCCCATTTGTTTTGGGAGGAGTTCGGCCTCTTGGGGGGTGCCTTGGAAGTTTCGGAGGGCGTTTGGAACTGTCCGAGGGCTGCCGTTGAGTATCTTGGAGAGATGTCCGAAGCTACGTTGAACCATCTTGAAGTACTTTGGGCCATCTTGGAAGCCACTTTGAGGCCTCTTTGGGGCATCTTGGGCCGGGACATCTTCCGCACAGAGTCAGGGGAGAAAGGAGTGTAGCATTCGCACTAACGACAACCCTTTCAGGTGATAAGGAGGTTCGGGGGGCGGGAACCAACGTTTTATTCAATCGATTGCAGTACTGCATCGATCCCATGATCGGTCTCACAATCAATCTCACCATCGAGCTCACTACCGATATCACAATCGAACACGATCGATGACAACATCCATATCACTATCCCTCTCATTATCGATCCCACCATCGATCCCACAATTGATTTCACTGTCGGTGTCACAGTTGATCTCACCAGCGAGCTCACTATCGATGTCTCAGTATTGATCTCATTATCCCTCTCACTGTCGATCTCTCAATCGATCTCACAATCGATACCACGATCTATCTCACTGTCGATCGCACTATCGAGTCCACGATCGGTCCCACGATTGGTCTCACTATCGATATCACGATCGGTCTCTCTATCGATCCCACTATCGATCTTACAATACATCTCACTATCGACCTCACTATCTATGTCACAATCGATTTCACTAGATTGAGCTCACAAGCGATCTCACTATTCTTGTCACTATCGACCTCATAATCGATCTCACGATCGATCTCACTATCGATCTCACTGTCAACCCCACTATCGCTCCCACTATCGATCTCACGATCGATCGATCTCACAATCGGTTTTACCATGGATCTCACAATCGAGGTCATTATCCCTCTCATTATCGACCTCACAATCGATGTCACAATCGATCTCACCGTGGATCGCATTATCGGTTGCATTATCGTTCTCACGATCGATCTCGCAATCGATATCCCAATCGGTCCCACAATCGATATCACTATTAATCTCACTGTCGATCTCAATCTCATTTTCACGGGACACCACGGGACACCGCGCCACGAGACACCACGGGACACCACGGGACACCGCCGGACACGAACGGGACACGGCGGGATACCCCCGGCCACCGCGGGCCAACCATTGGGGGGAGGGCCGGTTTTTTGGCTCGGCGGCGCCGTTGTCAGAGGCGGGTTCATGCCTCTTGCCCGCCCACGCAGCTTCGCCTTGTCCGCACGCACGACACGAACACGAAACCGAAACCGATGTCCCGGTGGGGGGCTCTCCTTTTCACTGCGACCTCACATCTTCACCTCCGATCAGACTAGGCGCGCTCGCGCTATGTAAAGAACAAGCTGAGGACAATTTCGATGATTGTGATGGTGGCGATAAATGGTGATGCGCTCACGAGTTGGCGACGAGGCAAGACGACGATGCTGACGACAATGCATGATGGCAATGGGCCGCCGACGGGACACCAAGGCGGGACACCGACAGGACACCGACGGGACACCGACGGGACACCAACGAGACACCGACGAGTCACCGACGGGACACCGACGGGACATCAAGGCGGGACACCGACGGGACACCGACGGCGGGACACCGACGGCGGGACCCCGACGGGACACCAAGGCGGGACACCGACGGGACACCGACGGGACACCTGGCGGGACACCAAGGCGGGACACCCCTGGCCACGCCGGCACACCGGAGGGGCCGCCCTAACCACAGCGGAGTATTCCTCTCGCCCGCCCTCGCAGCTTGGCCTCGCCCGCACGCATGACACGAATCCGAAACCGAAGCCGATTTCCGCGTGGGGGGCTTTCCGCTCCACTTCGACATCACCCCCCCAAGAGTCAGGGGAGAGATGAGAGAAGTATTCATGATTTGTGATTCTTGAATTAGTGTGGAGGATCGGAGGAGAGAGGGGCGGACATGGAGGAGGAGAAGGAGGAGGAGGAGGAGTAGGATATGGAGGAGGGAGGGGTAGGGAGGGGGAGAGGGGGGAGAAAGAGGAGGAGGACACCCCCTCTCTTCCACCCTGCAGAGTCGCCCAGCCTGCAGACCCAGCCCTGGAGGGATGGCTGGGGAGGAGAAGGAGGAGGAGGAGGAGGAGATGGAGGAGGGGTAGGGAGGGGGAGAGGAGGGGAGGAGGAGGAGGAGGAGGAGGAGGAGGAGGAGGAGGAGGAGGAGGAGGCGCTGACCCAGGTGGCTGGCGCCAACGCGTCCGGCGAGGGCAGGCCGAGCGACCTCGGCCACTTCAGCACCCTGCCGTCGGTGCCAGACAGGCCCTCGGAAATGGAGGGTTGCTCCGAAGGGCGACCTCCTCCTCCCCTCCTCCTCCCCCTCCCTCCTCCTCCTCACCTCCCTCCTCTCCTCCTCCTCCTCTCCTCCTCCTCCATATCCTCCTCCCCCTCCCCCTGCTCCTCCTCCTACCCCTCCTCCTCCTCGGGTCGCCTACGGCCCCGGGGGAAACCGTGCACCCGGAAGGAGGGAACAGAGGCAGTAGCGATCACCGTACGGCCGAGACCAGTATGGACAGAATTGGACGAAGATTAACAGCAGTTCTTTTGAAGAAGAAAGATCGGCATGACCATCAACTTTTGGCGCTCCGCGCGGATTTCTTGGATCCGCGATGGGCCATGTTGAATTGGATTTGTTGTCTGGGTTACCGTGGGCGTCGTCCACCTGAGACAGACAGTCGCCTGCCCAACAGCAACCGCTGTCAGTTTTGAGCAGCATCTCCTGTTGGGCATCGTAGCCCTGCTCTCGATACCCATGTCGGGCGTGCCAAAGCGACACCACTACCACCAGGGGTGCTACTTCCACCGATCGAAAAAAAGATAGACTGCATAAACACGAATTTCGGAGCTCCGCGCGGATTTCTTGGACCTGCGCTGGAGCCCCCTCCACTAGGGCGTGGAGCGCGCCAGGGGCGGTGCCGGAGGTGCCGCCAGGGGGCCCCAGCGCAGGTTCAAGAAAATCTCGTGGAATTCTGACAGTATTTATGACGATGTTTCCTCCTCGAACCGAGCAGGTCCACGATGCCTCCCCGAGCTGTGGATAGGGAGTGTCCTCGGGCGGGGGTCTCCTCGCGCTGTTTGTGGTGGTGGTGCAGCTCTTCCTGGTTCCTGCCTCCGCCCCGCGCGGTGCGGCGATCGGGAGCAGGCGAGGACCCAGGGAGGACCCAGGGAGGCCCCGAATCCTCGAGGTTATGTTGGCAGCATTTTTTGCTTCACCGAAGTGTCGAGGCTCTGGCTGGCACTTGCTGTGTTCGCCGCTTTGCAGGGGGCCGGCGATCTGTTCCAATGCGGAAGCCCAGTTTTCAGGCGAAGCGTGTGCTACAGGTATCTGCATTGAGTGAGGCTCCATCCGCAGGGACTGCGGCCAAGCCGAGTCCAAATAAATCACCGTGTCTGCCCTTTCTCTTCGGTCCGTGTAGGTTTTCCAATTTCTGGGTGCCTTCCAGCAGCTGCGCCTCGCCGAGAGCGTCCCCGGCTTGCCCAGATCGTCGAGCGTCCGCCAGAGGCCCGAATCATGACCCGAAAACACACACACACAAGTTCTCCAAAAACCAAATACGCACAACTTCTAATGTCGGAAATTTCGGCTTAGCGGGCCGGTTCTGGCCCACCACCGCTTCGGCGCGAGACGCTGTCCGCTTCCCGGTCCCCAGGCGTCCGCGTCCCGAGCATTTCCGAGCCTTCCGCCCCGCGGAGCGGAGCGACACGCCATCCGCTCGCAAGGCACAGTTAGCGTGTCGCCTGGGCCGCCGCCACGACACGCTAAGCAAACGTTCCCAACCGTACGACTCGAAAGGCATACAGCCAACTTCTCCCAACTCCCCTGTTCCCAACGTGTGCTTGAACCCCCTCTGGCCTGCGAGCCGCTGCCGCTGACCCAGACCGAGGGGAGAACAAACCCGCGATGATCGCACCCAGCCGCCTTCGCGTTGCCAGGGCGGCGGGCGGGCGTCAGGCCACGGCGCAGTGCAGACGGGAGGAAGATGAGGAAGAGAGACGAAGAAGAGGAGGAGGAGGAGGAGGAGGAGGAGGAGGAGGAGGGAGGAGGAGAGTGACACAAAGAGGAGGACCATGCCGCGCCTGCCGCCGTAATGGCGACGCAGGCTTCCTCATCTGTCCTTCAAGAGAGGCCTTGCGCCCCAGAGCTGGTGGAGGAGGACACCTCCAGCTGGAGCCTCACCCTCCGCCTCGCCCCCGCCGCGGGCAACGGGCTGGCGGTGACGCACTACGCGCTGGAGGTCTCCAGGGCGGGGGGTGGGGGCGGGGGGGGGGCAGACACCTGACACCCAACACCGTGAGAAACGAGGTTCGACGTTTGAGGTTCTCTTGAATTTTCGCTGATTCCCGACATGTTCCAGCTTCCGAGTGCTTTCCAGCAGCTGCGCCTTGCCGAAAGCGTTCTGGGGGTGCCCAAATCGCCCCGAACGGCTGCCAGAGGCCCGAGCTATGGCTTGAAGCCAGGCAACAACATCAAATCATATTGTCTTTCAAAAATCGGCCTCCAGAGGACCTCTCTGGCCCTCAGGGCCGTCAAAAGACGACTCGGGACGAAAAACAGGCCCTAGGGAGGGGTTGAGGCGTCTGGGGGCCCATCGAAACATTGAAAGCGGAAATTGCTCGCCATGTTTCAAACGGGTCCTGAGGAAACGAGTCCTGGAGGCTTTTCTGAGTTTTCGGGCGCGCCAGGGCCCTCCCCAGGTCCCAGGACCGCCACAGAAGGGCTGGAGCGAAAGCAAGACTTGGACTGGGAGGAAGGCCTCAGGGTCCAGGACTTGGTCTGCCCGGCAAGGTGGACCAGATTTCTTTTGTGAAGCGTTTCGTACGCATCGTCTCGGATTTAATTACTCCCGCTTGCGCGTTCGTCGCCGTTTGCTCGTTTTTCATTGTCTTGTTGTTTGCTTTCCTTCTCTCTCTCTCTTTCTCTCCCTCTCTCTCTATCTCTCTCTCTCTCTTTCTCTCTCTCTCTCCCTCTCTCGCTGAGCAGCTGGGAACCAGCGGCGCGGCCCGTGCTTTTCGCTATGTGTGTGTGGGCATTGTCCGACATCTCGGCCGACCAAAACCACACTGAAACGTCGCGGTCGGCGTTCTGGGGGAACGTGCTGATGCTGGCCAGGTCTGCGCCCCGGCGGGGCCCGAGCGTTCCCCGCCCTCGCCACTGCGAGCAGCGCCGGCGCAGAGGAGCCGTGCCCGCGCGCATGCAGGCTTGTGCTGGTCTCCCGTTCTGAGACCCGCCACGCCTTCGTGTTGTGAGTGCCCCCCTTCTTCCGCCCTCCGCGGCCGCTATCCTTAGCTGGGGCATTTCCTCCTACAGGCGGGCTTTGGACGAACATATAAAATTAGTGCGAAAACAAAAACGATCTTAAACAAATAAAGAAGAATCGCTCCCATACTAAAAAACGATTATTTTGAATATCCCTCCTGTAGAGGGACAGGCCCGATGTAACGCTATCCGCCCTCGTTCCCTCTGCATGCAGCCGGACAGTGAGTGCGTGCCCGAGCCCGGCCCACTGGAGCGCGCGTGCAGACGGCCTGAGACCAGCCAGAGCTCTGACTTCAAGTCGGGCCTGTCCCTCTACAGGGGGGATACTCAAAAATAGTTTAACATGATTTGGGGACGATGCTTCGATCCTTTTTAAAGAATATGTGTTGTGCATGTTTTGACTCTGTTTAAACTTTCGTCCAAAATCCGCCTGTAGCGGGGCACGCCCGACCTAACTCTGATTCTGCGGGGCTGCCTGCACCTGGCCCCAAGCCCCTAGGCCTCCCAGATCGCGCCACATCGCCGATGCGTCGGCGACGTGGCTCGATGTGGAGCCCGATTGTCTCCACGCCGACGGCGCCGACGCATCGCCGACTTCGCGGAAGAATCTTCAGTTCCCATCCGCTCGGACCCCATTCGGGAGGCCTCTTAGAGCCGCACCGCGTCTCCCCCGCCCCCCCCCCTTTCCTGGGTTGCACTCACGGTCAGGAACTTCTGGAAATCGCTTCGCGCCGCCAGCTCTGGCCCACCTCGCTTCATCGCGGAATGCTATCCGCTGCCGGTCCCCGGGCGTCGGTGTCCCGAGCTTTTCCGAGCCCTCCGCCCCGCGGAGCGGAGCGACACGTTATCCGCCCGCAAGGCACAGCGTGTCGCCGGGGCCGCCGCCGCGACACGCAACGAGCGTCCCTTCGCAAGAGGGGCCTCCGGTGCGTTGCTTTCGGGGGCCGCTGCTGGGGCACAGCCAAGCACGCAGGCCGCTGCTGTCGCATCGCACCCAGCGATCGGCAAGCCGCGCACCAGAGGCCACTCCTGCCCCAGTGGCCGCTCGTGCGTGTAGCCGACCATCGTCGCACGCCGCCCCTGCCCGGAGGTGGAGGACACGTTGCACGGCGAGAAGTGGGAGACGGAGACCTGGGAGGCGGACCCGTCCCAGGATAGCCTCGAGGGGAGGAGGAAGGCGGAGGAGGAGATGCCCGAAGGAGACAGCAGCATCAGCTTAGACCATCAGCGATCCGCGCAGATTTCTTGGGTCGACGCCTTCCCTGGCGCGCTCCGCGCGCAAGGAGAGGAGGGTCCAGCTCCGACCCAAGAGATCCTCGCGGACCTCCGAGAGTTTGTGTTTCTGCATTGGGAAACTGGGTGGCCAGTCCGGGCGAAAGCTGGAATGACATGTGTCAGGATGGGAAAATCACCCAGACACAATTAAGCATCGATTCCCGGGGAAATATGGGAGACTGGAGGAAGTGGGGGGAAAAGACGAAAACCCAGAACAGACACAAACACATGGGGGATCTTGGCCATTGTGTGCTCCTGGGCCCCTTCAATGTGGCCGCATGGCTTTCCAGCGCTCGGCCCTCGCACGGCCAGGTACGGTGATCCTCCACATGTCCATCCAGCAGGTCGCCTCCGGAAATGCTCCACACTGTGAGTCCAGCCGTGTGTGTTGCGGTGTCTTGGCTAGTCTGCTGTTCGTTCAAGGTGCGCCCCTGGGGTGTTGGTGTCCTGCCCCTGCTCTGTAGTTCGCCATTTGGGCTCAAGTCCATAGCCATTTTGGCTCAAGCCTGTTTGGCTGGAAGTGGCGAAGCAGCTCCTGGTGCGCACGCGGGCGACCAACCTGCACATTCCCGCCCGTGAAAAGCAGGATGACTGCCAAAACGCTCCAGAACGAGGACGCGCTCAGGAAAATCATGCACAGGGACGGCACCAAATCCACGAAGGCGGAGAAGCTGAACGGTTACCTCCCGATGGGCTCCCATTGCTGCTTTGGCGACTTCCCTGAGGAGTTCATGCCCCCCTCAAAGTACAGCAACAAGCCCGGCGGGGCGAAGTGCGTGGCGAGCGCCTTGGAGAGCAAGCGGGGGCAGTCCCAAGGCCCGCCACGGGCGGGCGCAACCCAGCGGCGCACGGTTGGGTCCTCCGAGTTCCGGCGTTTCTACGATCGTGGGGACATGCCGCTGCAGATCTACCACGGGAGCACGGGCGGCAAGATCTCCTGGAAGGTCGACGTGGAGAAGCTGGACTACCACCACTACCTCCCCCTCTTCTTCGACGGCCTCCGCGAGAAGGAGGACCCCTACCGCTTTCTGGCGGTGCAGGGCATCTACGACCTGCTGGAGAAGGGCGGCTCCAAGATCCTGCCAGTCGTCCCGCAGCTGATCATTCCGATCAAGACCGCGCTGGGCAGCCGCGATGAGGACATCATATGTGTTGTGCTCAAGGTCCTCCAGACCCTGGTGCAGAGCGGCGACATGATAGGGGAGGCCCTCGTGCCCTACTACCGGCAGATCCTGCCGATCTTCAACATCTACAAACAGAAAAACCGTAACATCGGCGATTCCATGGATTACTCCCAGCGCAAGCGCATGAACGTCGGGGACCTGATATCGGAGACGCTCGAGATGTTCGAGGCCACTGGCGGCGAAGACGCTTTCATCAACATCAAGTACATGGTGCCCACGTACGAGAGTGCCCTCTTGGCGTGATCGGAGTTGGACAGCGCCGTGGGGGGCACCACATCGAAATCTGCATATCGTTCCTTAGACGTGACTTGGACGAGCTCAATTTGAGCTCTGTCTTACTTCCTCCCCCTGACCGCTTTCCTCCCGAAAAGGAGACAAGTCGGGTTTTCTGGATTAGCTGGAGGAGCCTGCCGGTCGAGGCCTCCCTATAGGGGAGGTCTCCGCTGCGCCCTTGACTCGCCGCAGGCCCATCGCTGCTGCTCCAGGGGCTCGTCCAAGCTCTAGGAACGCGCGAGGCGCTCCCTCTGCTGCGTCTTTTCTGTCCTCTTCGGCCGTGCCGCTGTCTCACGCTGGGCGTCGCATCTGCATCGCACTGACTCCAAGCCAGAAGGATTCATGCTCCATGACCTTTCCGTCAAAAGGGGCACTGCACCGTTGCCGCGACCCCTTCAGGAGCTGGAGGGCGACGACGAGGAGAAAGGAGAGAGTGGATGACAGACAGTGCACCCAGGATTCAGCAAAGATGCCGCAATACTCCCCCGTCCCAAACCCCGTCCTCCCAGACATGCGGTGGTCTCTGGACTCTTGGTCCGGCTTGTCGCCCTGAGTAGTTCCTTGATTGTCTTGGGGTCCGAAACCGTGAACATTCGTTTAGATTTGTTTCAAAACGGTCTGGGGTTTGGGTTTTCTCCTTCGTATTGGGGTTCGGTCTCTGCCCGGCAGCATCAGTAGAGGGACTGGCCAGAATCGGTAGCGGGTGGTTTGCTGGCGTCCCCTCGAGAGGAGGACGGACTGCTCTACCACACCGTGCTCCGCCTGACGCCCGGCATAGGCTCGGGCTGCTCCTCCTCGTTCTCTCGGGGGCATCGAAGTCGAAGTAGATTGTGAGGACCAGGGCCGGGGGGCATCTCAGAGTTCATGGCCCCCTTTGTCTTGTTCCAAAACGTCCCCTGGTCCCCCTCGTCCGTGCACATGCGCGGGGCTACGACGCGCTGACCCCCTTTTCGGCGCACCGAATGCTCATGTTCGATTAAAAGTTCACATCATCTGCATAACCATGAACGTTCGAAGGGGTGTCTTGGATCGGCGCCGGACCACTCTGGCGGCGCCTCCGGCGCCGCCCCTTGCGCGCTCGGGGGGGCCCATCGAAGATCCAAGAAATCCGCGCGCGGAGCCTCGAAAGATTGTGTGTATGCAGGCTGTTGTTCTTGTACCGCCTCGTCGCCGCACCCGGCGTGTCGGTAATTAGGACGGGCCAGGCGTTCCGACCTCCGTCCATCGCTGCAGCTTTGGGGGACGCGGGAGCTTCGGCGTGAGAGGTCTCGGGCGGCGCGCCCACGGGACCAGGCCGCCCTGCCGACATGTGTGGCGATACAACGAGAAGCACTTGTGTCCCTGGCAGCGCTTGCACTTAGGGGTTCTTAACCCTATGCCCAGGATAATAAAGAACCCCCCCCCTTAAGTCGTTAGAGTTTTTTTATCGTCGACCAATCAGAGTTTGGTCGGGGGCGCGGGGGCGCGGAGGCCGAACTTCATTATCACTGGGAAAGTTCGCCATCGAGGTTACTTCCTTCTCATGTTGAGATAACAACATCAAGCGAAGCGAACACGTGTGCTCTTTCTCTCTTTTTCTTTGTGTTGCTTTCTGTTTTTCTCTCTCTCTCTCTGTCTTTCTTTCTCCTCCTCCCTCTGGCGCCCTGAACTCGTTTATCGCTGGGGTTGATTATCCTGGGAAAACTAAGCACACGAGCTACCCTACACGAGCAGATGAAAATTGTTATTTTCCATTAAGCGTTTACATATTAAATCTAATAGGTTTTCAACTTTGGATTTTTGCTTCTACCTCCTGCTCTGCTTCTCCTGCTCATCCTCCTTCTCATCCTTCTCCTCTTCCCTTTCTTCTTTCTTTATATTTCTCTTTCTATTTATTTTTCTTCTTGTCTCCCTGGCCCCCTGAACTTGTTTATCGCTGGGGTTGATTCTCCTGGGAAAACTAAGCACATGAGCTACCCCTACACGAGCAGATGAAAATTTTAATTTCCATTAAGCGTTTACAAATTAAATCTAATAAGTTTTGAACTTTGGATGTTTGCTTCCTCGTTCTTGTCTCCTCCTCTTGCTCTTTCTCCTCCTTCTCATCCTCTTCCTCCTCTTCCTCCTCTACCTCCTCTTCCTCTTCTTCTCTTTTTGATGGGGAGGATGTCTCAAGCGAAACAAGCAATTCGTTGAGGATGTCTCAACCGGGACAAGTCATTGTTGAGGATGTCTCATAGAGGACCAAAGACCAAGGATTCTCAAGATATCTTTGGCTTTTTCCTTTTGATATCTCTTTATGCTGGCTCTGGCGGGCAACTTTTATTATCCCCCCGAAAACCCCCAATTTTATTATCCCTTCGGGTTGATTATCCGCAATAAGGGGTTATATGTTCCCTGAGATCCTGGCGTTTCAACTTTTTCGAGCCCGGCGTTTCCGTTTTTGCTCCCGCCCTGGGGCCCTCACATATTGATCAGGTTCGAAAGATGGTGCAGAAAGATGGGGTCTAGGGCTCTGGGCGTAACTTCTTATGAAAATGCCCAACCATCTTATGGTGTTGGGTCCCCGTTTTGAAGAGACAGCGCCCCGCGTTCCTCACTCACTCCTCCTTCCCCCTCCCCCTCCCATTCCTGCCTCTGCCCTCCGCATGTGAACCATTTCGGCACCCCCTTCGCACGGTTCGTGGCCACACAGGGAGCTCCACCGAAGGCCCCAGGGGCAGGGCCCGCATGCGCCCGACGCCCATGTCGGCACACCCCTTCACACGGTTCGTGGCCCCGCAGGGAGCTCCACCGAAGGCCCCAGCGGCAGGGCGCGGGTGCGCCCGACGCCCATGCCGGCACACGCCTCACGCGGTTCGTGCCCCAATAGGGAGCTCCACCGACGGCCGGCCCCAGGGACAGGGTCCGCATGCGCCCGACGCCCATGTCGGCACACCCCTCACACGGTTCGTGGCCCAATAGGCAGCTCCACTGAAAGCGGTACCCACAACGCCGTACTCACGACAACGTATGGTTGAGTCTTTTACCAGGATATTTTTCGAGTGATCTAGATCGAGTACACCAGAGAAATGCGAAAGATGTGCGTCGCCAGGCAGCTTCGTCTGGTGGCGTGCCAGGCGACTCCTCGGCTCGCCTTTGGGCCGCGCCTCAGTGGGTTGTCACCCCCGTCTCCCAGCGCCGGGCGTTTGCTCATTCGGGGCCTTGTCGTATGTTCTTC
Source organism: Prorocentrum cordatum (assembly GCA_963575745.1). Taxonomy (NCBI): domain Eukaryota; class Dinophyceae; order Prorocentrales; family Prorocentraceae; genus Prorocentrum; species Prorocentrum cordatum. Next base: position 229,939 of record CAUYUJ010016527.1, on the reverse strand, counting down.
CCGGGAACAGATATCCGAATCCTTGCGAGTTCCCTATCGGATTTCTGGGTTTGTTCTACCGTTGCCAGGGTGCGGGTTGTTCGCACCATGTGGCGCCACGTAGTTTGCACAACTTAGCTTGCACTATACCTGTTCCACGGTCAGAGCGCAAGAAATCATTGTTTGGGGCACGCGCTGGCAGTCAAATATCAACGCACCTGACGTCATATAAATTCAGGGGTGCAGGAGGACGAGGAGAAAGGGAATGGAACGATGAGGAGGAGCAGCAGGGAGGAGCAGGTATTCATCTCCGTCCCCACCCACCCCTTCATAAGGAAAATGGGCTGGAGGGGGAGGAAAGACGAGGTCGGGCTTGGAGGAGCAGGAGGATAGGGGGGGAGTGGATGGGAACGGGGCCCTCCCTTCCTTCTCCCCGCCCGATTTCTGCTAATCCTTCTTCCCTTCTTCCTGCCCCCCCCCCTCATACATCGCATTCTCCGCATCCACCTGGAAGCCATGCAGAATTCACCAGAATCTCACCTTAGCCAAACAACAGTAAATAAGAACACGAATAATAATACTCATAAGAACAAGAATGCTCATAATAACCGTTATACCAGTAATACCCACAAACATACTGTAATCATAACACGAGGCACGCGTGCCAAGGATCACACAAATTCGGGCGCAGACGGGGGCCACGGGGCGGAGGGGGTGGGGGGAGGCATGGTCGGTCGGTCGGAATCAGCAGACGGAGGCCACAGGGCGGAGGTGTGCGGGGGGGGAGGGGGGGGGGGGGGAGCACGGGTATGTGAGGGCACGGTCGGGGAAAGGCGAGGGCGCGACGGTCGGTCGGAACAAGCCGACGGGAGCCACGGGGCGGAGGGGTGCGGAGATGAGCAGGGGGACGGGAGGGCACGGTCGGGCGGAGGGGGGAGGGGGTACGGCACGGTCGGGCAGGGAGGGGGCACGGTCGGTCGGTCGGAATGAGCAGACGGGGGCCACGGGGCAGATGGGGTGCGGGGGGGGTGACCAGGGGGACGGCAGACGGGGGCCACGTGGCGGAGGGGTGCGGGGGGGGACCAGGGGGACGGGAGGGCACGGTCGGGAGGACGAGGGGCACGGTCGGTTGGTCGGAACAAGCAGACGGGGGCCATGGGGCGGAGGGGTGCGAGGGGGGAGCAGGGGGACGGGAGGGCGCGGACAGCACACATCCGCGTCTACCAGCACACGGAGGCAGCTCACAGCCCTGCATACATCCCAGCACACGAAGGCAGCACACGTCCCAGCACACGTCCCAACACACATCCCACCCCAGCACACATCCCAGGCACGGTCGGTCGGTCGAAATAATGCAGTGCGACATCACACAAGTAGGCATGATAATAATCATTAGAATGACAATCTAGCCTCGTCTAACTAGTCAGTCCTCCCCATTATTCCCTTTACTTCCCCTCCCCGTCTCATCCAGTTCCTCTTCCCCTTCGTCCTGACCCGCCCCTAAGGCGGAGGAGAAGGAGATGGAAGATTTGGAAGAGGAAAATGAGGAAAACGAAGACGACGGCAACGACAACGACAGCGGCGAGAAGCAGGAGGAGGACGACGACCGACCGACCGACCGACCACGACAACGAATCCACAGACCGACTGACGGACGCCAGCGGCGACAACGGACGACGACTACTACCACGCCGAGTGCGGGGGGCGGCGGGCGGCGAACGCGCGGCGGGCGGCGACAAGGCTACACCGTGCGGGCCGTGGCGATCAACGAGCTGGGGCGGAGCGAGTGGTCGGACCCGCTGGTGGGGTGCCGCTGCACCCCGCGCCTCCCGGAGCCTCCCAGGCGCCGCCCTCTCGCCGCCGCCGTCGTCGGATTTCTTATCGGTGTCGTCGTCGTCGTCGCCGCAACCGCCGTGGCTGCCAACGTCGTGTTCACTCCGAGGAGGGAAAGGTTCTGATACCGCTACCCATCCCGCGCCGTCACGGCTGGATTCCCATCGATACCATGGTCAGAACGCACCCCTAGACAGATTCTGGGAGAAGCGGTATCGATACCTTTTTTTGTTCCCACAGTCGCCGTCAGACGTATCGGAGGAGGGTGGAGGGCTGAGGAGAAGGTCGTCGTCGCTGCTGTTGTCTCGGCTGTGACCGCCGAGGCCGGCGGCAGCGTCGCCGCGGGAGAAGGAAGACATGCAAGAATCGTGGAGGACGACGAGAACGATGACAACGACTGCCAGTATAAGTGTGACCACACCTACTATTATTATTCCTTCTGCTAATACTACTATTACTACTACGGCGACGAACTACCACTACTACTACTACTACTACTACTAACCTCTAAAGGTCTTTTCTTTTGGTACCCCCCCACCTGTTTTACTCGGCGGTGAATAAACTGGTCGCTCCCCCCTCTCCCTCCCCCCCTCCTCCTCCTCCTCCTCCTCCTCCTCCTCCTCCTCCTCCTCCTCCTCCTCCCCCTCCTCTTCCCCTCCTCAGAGGCAGTTAGCAGGGAGAGCAGTGAGCAGGGTAAGTGAGCAGTGGTAGCAGTAGCAGTGGCAGCGAGCAGGGAGTGAGCGTAGTGAGCAGTAGTAGCAATAGCAGGGAGTGAGCAGTAGCCGCAGCAGTAGCCATAGCAGCGAGCAGCGAGCAGGGAGCAGGGAGCGAGCAGGGAGTGAGCAGTAGCCCTTGCAGTAGCCGTAGAGCAGGGAGCAGGGAGCGAGCAGGGAGTGAGCAGTAGCCGTAGCAGTAGCAATAGCAGTAGCCGTAGAAGGGTTAGTAGCAGCGAGCAGGGAGTGAGCAGTAGCCGTAACAGTAGCCGTAGCAGTAGCAGCAGCCTCCTCCTGAGGCCTCTTTTCAGGCGTGGCAGGCGAGAGCTCCATCTTGAAAAGGGTCCGCCCTCCTGTGCACCCCCGCGAGGTCTCTAAGGGGCTTCTCCTGGTTGCCTAGTTGAGGCCCCACCTCGGGCTCCCAGCCGTCAAGGCGCCTCCCCCTCGGGATTCCTCCTCCAGAGGCCCCTGAAGGGTTCAGAGGCGAGAGCCCAATTTTGAAAAGGGCCCGCCCTCTTGTGCACCCTCGTGAGGTCTCTGAGGGGCTTCTCTTGGTTGCCTAGTTGAGGCCCCGCCTCTGGCTCCCAGCCGTCAAGGCGCCTCCCCCTCGGGATTCCTCCTCCAGAGGCCCCTGAAGGGTTCAGAGGCGAGAGCCCAATTTTGAAAAGAATCCTAATGGAATTGTAATACAAATCTCTGCGTGGCCACCAGGACCTCTCAGTAGGCCGCCGTCGTCGTCTTCGTCGTCGTCTTCCTGGTCGTCTTCCACGCTTCTCATAGTCGTTCGTCGTCTTCGCAATCGTCGTCGGCGTCGTCGTAGTAACCTCCGTAGTACGAATCGTAGAAGAAAGGCCCTGGCGCTCGAGTCGTCGGCGGCTGGATAATCCAATTCCCGCTATTGTTCGCCGCGCCGACAATTGTCGGGTGGTTATTTCTCCCAGAGAAGAATGCCTCGTGGACGACCCTGTACGCGGGAAGAAGTTGCAAAAGAATCCTAAGGGAATTGTAATACAAATCTCTGTAGTCTGCGTGGCCACCAGGACCTCTCAGTAGGCCGCCGTCGTCGTCTTCGTCGTCGTCTTCGTGGTCGTCTTCCACGTCTCTCGTCGTCGTTAGTCGTGTTCGCAATCGTCCACGGCGTCGTCATAGTAACCTCTGTAGTACGAATCGTAGAAGAGAGGCCATGGCGCTCGAGTCGGCGGCGGCTGGATATTTAATTTCCCGCTATTGTGCGCCGCGCTGAATATTGTGGTTATTTCTCCCAGAGAAGAATGCCTCGTGGACGACCCTGCACGCGGGAAGGATTTGCAAAAGAATCCGAATGGAATTGTAATACAGATCTGTATAGTCTGCGTGGCCACCAGGACCTCTCAGTAGGCCGCCGTCGTCGTCTTCGTCGTCGTCTTCGTGGTCGTCTTCCACGTCCTTCATCGTCGTTAGTCGTCTTCGCAGTCGTCGTCGTCGTCTTCGTCGGTCGTCGTCGTCGTCGTCGTCGCTGGAAGAGCGGGGCGATGGCCAGGGATTGTGTTTTCCAGCGTCGCTTCCATGAGGCTGACGATGAGCGCCATCAATCAGAGGCCAGCGTGGATTTGGGGCAAGATGACGCCAGTGCTTCTTCAGATCACTGACACTGACGTGGCGCATCACCTGAAGCGCTTCGCGAATGAGGCACAGCACCAGCTGAGGCGGGAGCTGCGGGAGAAGGCCATCGCTGAGGGCGTGCACGCCTGCTTCAAGCAAGGGATCTACGAGATCCTGAGGGTCACGTCTGAGGCCTTGAAAAAGCTGAAGCATTTCATGGACGCTGAGCAACCGCGCACGCTGCAGGCAGGGTTGGGGAACGACTTGCTCAGCTACAGGCCCGACTTTGCGACCAAGACTCTGGTCAAGGCAACTGAGCAGCCGTGGGCAAAGGGGTTCACTGAGGGGAACCACCAGATCAAGGCTGAGTGGGCTAAGGACACGTACAATTGGTTCGATGAGAATGGAATCCCTTCGCCCTTGCCTTGGAACGATCAGGGCGCAGGCGTGAGCTCGCTGGGCGACATGGAGGAGCAGAGCTACCATGGACCTGAGGGCGCCACTGTGAAGCTCAAGTCTTTGGAGGGCACTGATGAGCAGGAGGTGGAATAAGTGTCTGTGAGCTTGGAGCTCTCTTTGACCGCTGCGGACGAGGTGAAGCAGTTCCAGGACGCCGCGCAGCACCTGATGGAGAGGGTGAGGGGCCGCGCCGCCGCCACGGGGGGCGCCTATGACAGGTGCTTGAGCACGCAGGCCACGAGGAGTCGGAAAACTTTGAAGAAGTCACGCCGAGATGAGTGGCACATGGCCGCGAATCGTGATAATTTCCATGAGCTGCAGAAGCGCCTGAAGGTGGCCAGCCGCAGGCAGGTGCTTGAGTCCATCGTGCCTCAGGTGGGCAAGGCGAAGGACATGAGCAAGGCCGAGGTGAAGACCAGACTGAGGAGCGTCCTGGGCAAATTCTCCAAGGGGTTGCTGACAAGCAACACGCGACTGAGGGGGGAGACCCAGGTGGTGAAGCCCAGCGTAGGCCGCGCCTGAGCCGCCGCCCCCAGAGCCCCGCGTGCGCGTGAGCGCACAGGCGACAGGGTACAAGCGCATGTATGCCCGCGAGGGCAACGAGAAGGCCCGGAACGAGGTGACGGGCATGAGCACGCTCGTGTTTGAGAATGCGTTCCACACCGTCGAGATCCCGAGCAACCTCCTGAGGTACTCTGACAAGTTCTTGGCCAAGCGTGAGCTCTGGCAGGCAAAGCACAAGACCCGCGCAGAGAAGCAGGTGGTCCTCGAGATGGCCAGCGTCGTGGACCCCGTGAGTGACTCCCGCATTGAGCCGGTGACGAAGGACACCCCGAAGGAGCTGAGCACCGCGCACGTGGACCTCTGGTCAGCGATCCTCGAAGCGACCTTCGGCACTGACGGCTGCGAGCACATCATCGCGAGGCCGGACGTGAGTTGGAACATCGCCACGATGACCACCGAGGAGGGCCACGATCCCGCGGCGCTCCTGCGGCTCCTAATGTTCCTGGCGAAGGTCGTTCTGAGGCATGACAAGGTGTTGTTCCCGCTGAGGAACTTGAATGTGAAGAGCGGCCACTTCGCGCTGCTGACGATCCTGAAGGGCGCCTTGACGCACTCGTGGCACTACCGTGATTCCTTGACCACCATGAGCGCTGGCAACCTGCAGACTGCTGACACCGTCCTGGACGCCGTGAGGCGCGTGCTGCCGCCAGGCGCGGTGCTCCGGGGGCTTGAGCTCTGGCCCTCCCGCGAGAACGTCGCGAAGCAAGACGGCCTGGAGTGCGCGGCCCACGTGTGCCACTACCTTGAGGAGGAGGTGCGCATGTTTTTCCAGGAAATCTCCTCCTCCTCCTCCTCCTCCTCCTCCTCCTCCTCCTCCTCCTCCTCCTCTCCCTCCCCCCCCCCCTTCCCCCCGCCATCGAGGAGGGCCCCGCGGCCGTTCCGTGGCCGGGGAACGACCGCATCAGGGCCGTGAGGGAGAAGATGCGGGACGCGGGCGGGGCCCTTGACAATGAGCACGTGAAGTGGGCGAAGGATGAGGGTAAGCGCCGCGAGAAGGCTCTGCCGGCTGTGGCCCGCTTCCAGAATGAGGCTCGGCGTCTTCTGAAATTGCAAATCCTGAGCGACAGCATGCGCCAGCGCGCAGAGGAGCTGGCCCAGAAGCTGGCCAATGAGAACTGCTCGGACCTTGAGCTCCCGCTGCCAGAGAACTACGCTGAGGCGTTGCAGAAAATGATGGACGAAAAGGCTGAGGCCAAGATGGTCCGTGCGCTGCGGCGCTCTGGAGAGCGAGCTGCCGCGGCTGAGGCCGCCTTCCAGCAGAGCCTCGCGGACAAGCAGGGCAACGGCGGCGCTGAGGGCACTGAGGACAAGGCCGACGACGACGACGACGACGACGACGACGACAGCGACGACGACGACGACGACGACAGCGACGACGACGCCGAGTGAGGTCAAGGGCGGCGACAAGGGCAAGGGCGCCGCTGAGGGCCAGAGCGGCACTGAGGGCACGGCCGACGCTGAGGGCAAGGGCGGCGCTGAGACCACGGGCGCAGCTGAGGGCAAGCGCGGCACCGCTGAGGACAAGGGCTGCGCTGAGGGCCAGGCTGAGGGCAAGGGCGGCGACATGGGCAAGGGCGCCGCTGAGGGCCAGAACAGCACTGAGGGCACGGCCGACGCTGAGGGCAAGGGCGGCGCTGAGACCACGGGCGCAGCTGAGGGCAAGCGCGGCACCGCTGAGGACGAGGGCTGCGCTGAGGGCCAGGCTGAGGGCAAGGGCGGCGACAAGGGCAAGGGCGCCGCTGAGGGCCAGAACAGCACTGAGGGCACGGCCGCCGCTGAGGACAAGGGCTGCGCTGAGGGCCAGGCTGAGGGCAAGGGCGGCGACAAGGGCAAGGGCGCCGCTGAGGGCCAGAGCAGCACTGAGGGCACGGCCGCCGCTGAGGGCAAGGGCGGCGCTGAGACCACGGGCGCAGCTGAGGGCAAGCACGGCGCCGAGGGCGGCACTGAGACCAAGGGCTGCGCTGAGGGCACGCACGGCACCGAGGGCGGCACCGAGGGCGCCACTGAGGCCGACGTCGTCGTCCTCGTCCGTCGTCGTCGTCGTCGTCTGCGTCGTCGTCGTCGTCGTTGTCGTCGTCGTCGTCGTCGTCGCGTCGTCGTCGTCGTCGCAGTCAAGGTCTGGGAGGAGCTCCGCGGGCTCCTCAGTGAGAAGGCTGCGAAAGCGGTCCTGAAGGCTGAGCGCGATGGCCCGAGGGTGTGCTCGAAGTGCAGGTGGAGTCACGGCTGCCACATGTGCGACGGTGTGAAGTCATTGAGGTATTGGCTGCACCGTGAGGGCTTCATCCCGCGCACCTGGTGAGCGCGCGCAGATGATAGAGCTTTGCCTTTAGACCCACGCGCGAGGAAGATCGCTTGAGTTTTTGGACCCTCGCGCGAGGCAGACCTTGAGGGGTGGATTTTGGACTTCGGGCCCGCCTGAGAGTGGAGCGTAGAACCAATGCCCCTTCCTCTCTCCTGGGCCCCCCCCATGGGCCCCTCCTCCTGAGGCCCCGTCAGGCTTTCTTCGCAGGCGAGAGCCTCATTTTGAAGAGGGCCCGCCCTCGTGTGCACCCCCGCGAGGTCCCTGAGGGCCTTCTCCTGGTTGCCTAGTTGAGGCCCCACCTCGGGCTCCCAGCCGTCAAGGCGCCCCCCTCCGGGACCCCTCCTCCAGAGGCCCCTGAAGGGTTCAGAGGCGAGAGCCCAATTTTGAAAAGGGCCCGCCCTCTTGTGCACCCTCGCGAGGTCTCTGAGGGGCTTCTCCTGGTTGCCTAGTTGAGGCTCCACCTCGGGCTCCCAGCCGTCAAGGCGCCCCCCTCCGGGGTCCCTCCTCCAGAGGCCCCTGGAGGGTTCAGAGGCGAGAGCCCAATTTTGAAAAGAGCCAGCCCTCTTGTGCACCCTCGTGAGGTCTCTGAGGGGATTCTGTCCGCGGCCGCTGCGGGCTCAAGCTTTGAGGGTGGTTTCCGCTCACTGGGGCAACGCGTTGCTCCATGACAAGCGTTGCTGCTGAGCCCGAGGCTGAGATCACGCCTTGGCTGACCACCTCGGTCCTGATTCTCGTGACAGCCCTGAGCACTTGGCTGCTTTGTAAGCGTGAGAAGGCTCGTGCTTGCACCTTGACTAAATTAAGAAGGCTTGGAAGCGCCTTGCCGCGTCGGCGGTTGCATTGGCCAGGGTGAGGGGCTACTGGTCTGAGCTCGGCAGGTACCTTGCTCACGTGAAAGGGCGCTTGAGCCGCTTTTCTCCGCGAGTCTTCTCGTCGTCGCGAAACTGCGATGAGCTTTTCCAGATGATTTTGGCCCTCTGGAGGCGCCCCCTCTTGAGGACGACATGCTTGCCTTTGTATACAGAAACAAACGAGAACGAACTCTCCCTGAGGAGGACCCCGCTGAGGGCAGGAAAAAAAGCACGTGGACCCCAAACATGACTTCTGAGGGGGGAGCTGACTTTTGAAAAGCTTTCGCTCGCTTGAGAGGGCGGAGAAGGACGACGACGACGACGACGACGACGACGAGGACGACGACGACGACGACGACGAGGACGACGACAAGCCAGACCAGCCAGACCAGCCAGACCGACCAGACCAACCAGTCCAGCCAGACCAGCCAGACCAGCCAGACCAGCCAGACCAGCTAGACCAACCAGACCAACCAGACCAGCCAGACCAGCCAGACCAACCAGACCAGCCAGGCCAGACAGACCAGCCAGACCAGCTAGACCAACCAGACCAACCAGACCAGCCAGACCAGCCAGACCAGCCAGACCAACCAGACCAGCCAGGCCAGACCAGCCAGACCAGCCAGACCAGCCAGACGACGTCGGCGACGACGGCAGCGGCAGTGACAACGGCGTCCGCGGCCACGTCAGGCTCGAACTCTGTGAAGCACCCAACTGGTGCCTGAGCTGCAACGGGAATGCGTTGGGCTGCAACCCAGCGTTGCGTTGGATCGGCTTTTTCCCTTGGGCGCTTCAGTTCGTCGCAGATTGCCATGTCGACTCTTGAGCCTTTGAGCGCGGAGAGGCCTGGAGACGCTCTCCGCAAGCAGTATGGCTTTGAGATGGGTGCGTTGCATCGATTCGGAGAAAACCTCCTGAGTTGCATGGACCTCGCGCCAGAGGTCAGAAGTTTCTTGGATACGACTCTCGCGGACTGCTTCCTCGCGGTGAGGTTGCGTGAGTTCGACAAATGGATGCATCTGCGCGTGCTCTTGGCGTGCGAGCCGGGAGCGCCATCGAGGACAAGACTGAGGTGCAGGCGGAAAACTTCAGACCTCTCGTACATGAGGGACGCCCAGCTCTGGGACTCGAGGGCGCTCGCTGAGCCTCCGGCGCACTGCGCGATTTCATATCCACTGAGGCGCGTCGGGGTTCTGAGCATTGATTTCCTGGAGAAGTCACTAAGCACACGCGCGAAGAGGTTGAGCCTCGGCACATTCATGGTGGGCGTCACCCTGAGCGCCGCGGCGCCCTTCCTCGACCCTGGCATTGAGGTCGTCCTGAAGGCCGAGGACGATGGCAGCGGCCAGCTTGTCCGGTACTATGAGAGGCTCGGCTTTGAGAGCAGAGAGGGAACACTTCCAAAGCCTGTCAGGGACACCTCCAAAGAGATGAGAGGCAACATGCGCCTTATCCTCCAGAGATGCGCTGACGGCGTGGCGACTGCGTCAAAGATTCCCGTGAAGCAGCGATGAGCCTTTGCAGATTTGAACCCCCTGGAGGCACTCGCTCCAGAGGACGGCAGCACTGAATCCATTATCGTGAGTGCTCGACATTGGGTTGTGGATGTTGAGGTAAAACAGATTTCACTCACCTCGCCCTCTCTGAGCTCCTTTCCCTCACCTCACCTCGCCCTCTCTGAGCTCCTTTCCCTCAGGCTCCTTTCCCTCTCTGAGCTCTGGTCTCTGAGGGGCCCCTCCTGGTTGCTCGGATGAGGCCCCACCTCGGGCTCCCAGCCGTCAAAGGGTCTCCCCCCAGGGCCCCTCCTCTAGAGGCCCCTGGAGGCTTGACAAGGGAGAGCTCCATTTTGAAAAGGGCCCGCCCTCCTGTGGACCACCCGATGGGTCTCTGAGGGGCTCCTAGTTCCTCTACGACGGCGGCGGCGGCGGGATATTTAATTTCCCACTATTGTGCGCCGCGCTGAATATTGTGTGGGGGGGTATTCTCCCAGAGAACAATGCCTCGTGGACTACCCTGCACGCGGGAAGAATTTGCAAAAGAATCCTAATGGAATTGTAATACAAATCTTTATAGTCTGCGTGGCCACCAGGACCTCTCAGTAGGCCGCCGTCGTCGTCTTCGTCGTCGTCTTCGCGGTCGTCTTCCACGTCCTTCATCGTCGTTATAGTCGTCTTCGCAATCGTCGTCGGCGTCGTCATAGTAATCTCCGTAGTACGAATCGTAGAAGAAAGGCCCTGGCGCTCGAGTCGGCGGCGGCGGGATAATTAAATTCCCGCTATTGTTCGCCGCGCTGACAATTATCGGGTGGTTATTTCTCCCAGACAACAATGCCTCGTGGACTACCCTGCACGCGGGAAGAATTTGCAAAATAATCCTAAGGGAATTGTAACACAAATCTCTGTAGTCTGCGTGGCCACCAGGACCTCTCAGTAGGCCGCCGTCGTCGTCTTCGTCGTCGTCTTCGTGGTCGTCTTCCACGTCCTTCGTCGTCGTTAGTCGTCTTCGCAATCGTCCACGGCGTCGTCATAGTAACCTCTGTAATACGAATCGTAGAAGAAAGGCCATGGCGCTCGAGTCGGCGGCGGCGGGATATTTAATTGCCCACAATTGTGCGCCGCGCTGAATATTGTGGGGGGGTTCTTTCTCCCAGAGAACAATGCCTCGTGGACTACCCTGCACGCGGGAGGAATTTGCAAAAGAACCCTAAGGGAATCTGTGTAGAGACAGGCGAGAGCCCCATTTTGAAAAGGGCCCCGCCCTCTTGCGCACCCTCGCGAGGTCTCTGAGGGCCTTCTCCTGGTTGCCTAGTTGAGGTCCCACCTCTGGCTCCCAGCCGTCAAGGCGCCCCCCCCTTTGGATTCCTCCTCCAAAGGCCCCTGAAGGGTTCAGAGGCGAGAGCCCAATTTTGAAAAAGGGCCCGCCCTCTTGTGCACCCTCGTGAGGTCTGTGAGGGGCTTCTCCTGGTTGCCTAGTTGAGGCCCCGCCTCGGGCTCCCAGCCGTCAAGGCGCCTTCCTCCGGGATTCCTCCTCCAGAGGCCCCTGAAGGGTTCAGAGGCGAGAGTCCAATTTTGAAAAGGGCCCGCCCTCTTGTGCACTCTCGCGAGGTCTCTGAGGGGCTTCTCCCGGTTGCCTAGTTGAGGCCCCGCCTCGGGCTCCCAGCCGTCAAGGCGCCTCCCTCCAGGATTCCTCCTCCACAGGCTCCTCAAGGGTTCAGAGGCGAGAGCCCATTTTTGAAAAGGGCCCGCCCTCTTGTGAGCCCTCGTGAGGTCTCTGAGGGGCTTCTCCTGGTTGCCTAGTTGAGGCCCCACCTCGGGCTCCCAGCCGTCAAGGCGCCCCCCTCCGGGTTTCCTCCTCCGGAGGCCCCTGAGAGCTTAATTTTGAAAAGGGCCGGCCCTCCTGGGATCCTGGCCCTCCCGGGATCCTCCTCTTGAGGCTCCTGAAGGCTTGGCGAGACGGCGGCGACGGCGGCAGCGGCGACGGCGACGGCGACGGCGCCGCCGCCGTTTGAGGCTCAAGCGAGGGACACCTGAGGCATCCTCCTGAGACAGCCCACCTAACCACCTGAGGCCCGGCTTCACTCAACTGAGCCATGGCCACCGTCGGCACTCTGAGCCCCGAGCTGAGCAACGAGGGGGCTGAGAGGCTCTTGGATAAGATCTCCATGAAGTCCGCGTTCGTTGAGCGCCGGCTGATGAACCTCAACTTGCAGGCGCATGAGGCCGTCCGCATGCTGGAGGTCATGACGGAGCGGGACGTGAGGGGAGATCCCACGTGGTGCCACAGGATCTTCCTGGCCCCCCTCTGCCTCCTCGCACTCCTCCTGCTCCTTCCTCTTCCTCCTGACCCTCCTCTTCCCCCTGATCCTTGAGGACCATGGAGGACCACACGATCGGCTGGGTGAGGGCCATCAACTACAACTACGGCCACATGTTCGGCGCCGCTTACAAGCAGCACGCCGACTCTCCTGAGCCAACGCGCGATGAGAGCTCCGTGCAGGACATGGTGCTGAGGTCCGTGAAGCCGCTGTTCTTTGAGGCCATGAAGCGCTGGATCCACGAGGGCGGCGACTTCGACACGCTGAGGTTGCTCCTTGCCGACATTCGGGAATATGGGAGTCGCAGCAACGACCCCATGAGGTGCTTGTCCGATGAGGTCGA
>CAUYUJ010016527.1:130000-210000 GCA_963575745.1 Prorocentrum cordatum | reverse complement strand
GGACGGCTGCCCTCTGAGCAGCAGCCGAACACCGGCCCCCACCCCCTGGGCTTCAGTCGGGAGCCTCGAGACGGGGGTCAGTGCAAACGGGGGTCAGCCAGACCGCCGCATTTTGCAGGATCCTGCAAAGCCACGGCTACATTGACCCGGGCTGGCGCGCAAGATTTCGCAGGATCCTGCTGGATTTTGCAGGATCCTGCTAAGCCCGACTGCCCCCGGGTTTGTATTGATTTGGGTCAGTAGATCCCTGGTGCAGGATTCTGGGACCCCTCTGCTCCGTTTCCACCCACCGCGCAGAGGGAGGGCCAGGATCCTGCCCCGAACCCGCTCCAAACCGCTCTAGTGGGGAGGTTGGGGGGGTCAAACCCAGCATGTCTCCTGACCCTGACCCCGTCTTCCGCGTCAAAAATGCATGCACCGACGACCCCCCCCCAGTGGGTTTGTGGGCCGGTTGCGTAAATCACCACCGAGGGCTGGCGGTTTTGCACAGCGCCACCCTCACTGAAGGCACAGGGGAAGCTCGTCGGCGGGTGCCTGTGTATATAGACCGTCGTCGCGTAATCCCTCTCGTTCCCAGAGGCGACCGTGCTCGGCCTGGTGCCCGGCATGAAGTACTACGCCCGCGCGGCGTCCTCCAATTCCGAGGGCATCGGCAGGTTCGGGCCCGTGATCGCGGCGGTCACAGGGGCGGACACCCCGCAGGAGGTGCGCCAGGTCCAGTGCAAGAGCCCGGGGCACATCCACGCGCGGGTCGATTGGCTCATCCCGTTCAGCAGCGGAAATCAGGGGCAACATCGGGGGCAGATGTGTTGGGGGGGGCATCGACCCCCGATCGCCCGTCGACCGCCGACAGGAGCCCGATAGCGAACGCGCGTGGAGCCGCTATCGGAGGCCTATCGCCGATCTATCGGCGAGGTATGGCCGATTCCAGCCCGATTCTCCCCCCTCCTGAGGCGGTCCCCTCCTCACGTAATTAGTCTTTGAGGAAGTGAGATCCAGCAGTTCCGCCTCTTCTACCGCGAGACAGACACGGACGGACGACCAGAGGGCGAGCGCGACAGCGGCGAGCTCATCGTGAAGGGCAAGAAACGGTCCACGATCGTGGAGCCGCTCCTGGCCGGGCGGGAGTACACCTTCGAGGTGCAGGCGATGAACTCCGTGGGCTGGGGCCCCGTGGGCCCGCGCAGCTCTCCGTACAGGCTCGGGGAGGCCGAAACGACCCCCGACCCTTGAAGGTGTTTACCTGCATGGATTCGTCGTCCTCTCCCTGCCCTCGGGGTCCATTTCGATCCGATCTTTCCGGTTCGACGTAGATTCTGGCCGAACCGACCCGGTGTCGACATGTGGTCGAAAAGGCTTCTGATGTGTACGATGGAAGGCGTATCAAACCTTACCCCCCTCCAAAAATAGGGAGGGGGGGATTCAACCCCGCCCCTCTCCAGCGTGAAAGTCGGGGAAGGGTTCAAGGGGGTTCAACCCTCTCTCCCCCCTTTGGGCGCCAGCGAGGACGATGGCGACGACGCCCAGCGCCAGCAAACGACGACGACGACGTGTCCAGCCCGACAAACTCGCCCACCACGACGACGTAATCATCCCGCCCGACCGACTTGCCCATCACGTCGGCGACGTCGCGTCTTGCCCGCCCGACCAGCGGACAGACAGACAGACAGACAGACAGACAGACAGACAGACAGACAGACAGACAGACAGACAGACAGACAGACAGACAGACAGACGCCATGCACAACATAGGTGCGTTGGCAGAAGTTGTGAGACATACTAGACAATTGGGTGAAACGGCAAGCGTGCTAAGCATAGGAGGAGGAGGAGGAGGAGGAGGAGGAGGAGGAGGAGGAGGAGGAGGAGGAGGAGGAGGAGGAGGAGGAGGAGGAAGGGGGCTGAACAACTATAGTGGCTGAAGGCAGAAGCGCTTTGCGCGGGCGCGCCATGCCATCCGGCCTTCCTGCCATATCTGGCGCAGGGTGTCTTTGCAGCCAGCTAATTCGCACGCCATGCTAAAAACACAGCGCGTCCACGTATTTCTTGGCGGCGCCCGCCCGGGCGGGCCAAATCGGCGGTGCCGGGCTCAAAGATACACCTCCTGATTGGGCTGCCGTCTGGGAGCTGGACAATGTCACCTATGAATGCGAGTTGGCGGTAGGACAAGAGAGAACTTAAAGCATGGCTTCTGCACGTATGCCGCACGGAAGCGTTGCTCACCCGGCTGATGTACGAGTGCGGGGTGCCGGACAGTTTCCGCAAGCATCGTGCTTGGAATGCGTCCAATCTGTCTCGCTCCGCCTTGTTCAGCCAGATGGTGTGTAGGAAATATAACAGCTTCGAAACCACGCAAGACTCGAAGATGCGCACCTTTTTCTGCAAGCTCATTCTCATGTGCTTCCATATTTTACACAATGCATCAAAGTCCTTGCTGGCCATGGCTAATCGCCTGCTGAGCTCGGGGCCGCTACTGCCGTCATTGCTGAGAAGTCCACCCAAATACACAATATGAGTCTTCTGTAAGATGTTCTTGCCGTCTGGCGTCGCCATCGCTGTCTGGCAGTTCACGGACAAAATCTCCAATTCCCCCCAGTTGAATGCCAGTCCATACTGCTCCCCGACCAGCGGACTCCCCGGCAAACGACGACGACGACGCGTCGAAGGGGGTTCTCGCCTTGGAGGGGCGCGGGGGCAGGTTCCAGAGGCGGGGGGATCTTCGGGAGGGGCAGCTCCAGCGGGGGAGGTTGGGATGCTGTGTGAGCTGGGCGTGCGCAGAAGACGCTCTCCCCGATCTTCCGCTGATCCAGTGCGGGCCGAGGCTTGCACCAGGCGCTGTTGTGTATCCCGGCGCAGCCGATCCGCTCCGACTTCGGCTCCCCGCCAGCGCAGCCCGACTCCGACACCCCAGAGGAGGGACAATTTGCCCATACCGCTGCCCTTCGCCCGTCCTCCCCTCTGTCAGCCTCCTGGGAGGCCCTCGTCGCCAAACACCGCCGGACTCGCCTCGACGCCCTGGTCACAACGCACCGTGAGCGAGGCCCGGGGAGGTTAAGGGTATCGCTACCTTTTTGGTTTTCCCAGACAGACGATCAAGCGCGTCGTGCACCTGACAATCTTGCCAAGTAACACTGGTTCCATTCGCTTCCCTTTCAGCAGTTTCAGGCACTTTTAGCTGTCTGTTCAAAGTTGGTGTTCCATACTTCCCTCATGATACTTGTTTGCTATCTGTCTCGAACCAAGATTTAGTCTGAGATGACATGAACTACCCAATTTAGGCTCCAATTCCGAGGAACGCGACTCTCAGAAGGTATACGCGTCCCGAGTCGAGCCGACGCCTCCCGATCCGATGCCAGCCGATCCGGGGCTCCCGGCCCCCTCGCGGGCAGGGCCGCCCCCCTGCGAGGGCCGCAGGCCCGCCCTCCCAGCACTGCCCTCCCAGCGGGCGCCCCCCCCCACGGGCGCCCCCAAAAACTGCTTTTTCAGCGGGCGCCACCCCGACGGGCGCCCCCCAGCCCGAGCCGAAAGCTGCCCTTCCAGCGGGCTCTCCCCCCCACCCCGGAGGCTTCACGACTCCCTCAGATTGGGCGACGCGCATTGGGGGGCCGATCAATGAGAGGGGCAGCGAGGGCTGCAGAAAAGGAGCCCTCTAGGGCCCCGAAGCGAGCCCGTGGGGCCCGAAATATTATTAGTGGGCGGCGAGCGTGGGGGGGGGGAGAAGGAGAAGGCCTATCGGATCGGCGGCGAGCGGGGGGGGGAGTGAGCAGGATTACTCCTTTTCAGAAGGCGGCGGGACTTCTCAGAAGCCGCCGCGCCTTCCGAGGAGTTGTTTGCGTATTCGGGGAGGGCTAATGAGAAGACCCGCCCCCTCTCAATTCCCCCCCGCGTTCGCCGCCAACTCTAGGGGGCTTTGGTGGGTTTCTCGGGGGCCTCTTTGGGCGTCTTCGGGAATTCCTGGCCCGTCGGCCGCCGTCGGAAGCCGTCTTGAGGGCCTCTCTGGGCCGACTTGGGGCCTTTTTGGCGTGTTCCAGGGCCGTCTTGGAGGCCATCTTGGGCGTCTTGAAGACCTCTTGGGCCGCCTTGGAGGCCTCTTGGCCGTTCGGGGGCCTTCTTGCTTGGAGGCCTCTTGGGCGATTTTGGGGCGATGTTGGGGAGCTTTTGGGCCGACTCGGGCCATCGCAAGGCTGAAAAGAAGCACGTGCCAAAATCCTTCGAAAACCAATGGATAGTCAATCCCTCTTGGGCCGTCTTGGAGACCTCTTGCGGGCCGTATTGGGTCATCTTGGAGCCATCTTGGGTCGTCTTGGTGGGCTCCTGACCCGTCTGACGCCGTCGGAAGCTCTCTTGGGGGACTCTGGGCCGACTTGAGGCCCTCTTGGTGTGCTCCAGGGCCGTCTTGGGGTTCGTTGAGGCCGTTTTGTGGGCTTCTTGGGCTGTTCTGGGACCATCTTGGAGGCCTCTTGGGCGATCTTGGAGCGATTTTTGGGGGCTCTCGGGCCGTCGCAAGGCCGAAAATAAGCAAATACCGAAATGCTTCAAAACCCCTGGACGATCAACGCCTTTGGCCTTTTCGAGCCTTCCTGGAGGCCTTTTTGGCGGCCTCTTGGGCAGTTTTGGAAACCTTTTGGGGCCTCTTGGGTCATCTTAGTGCCATCTTAGGCCGTTTTGAAGGCCTCCTGGCCCGTCTGACGCCGTCGGGAAACCGTCTTAGGGGCCTCTCTGGGCCGACTTGGGGCTCTTTTGGGGTGCTCCAGGGCAGTCTCGGAGGCCATCTTAGGCGTCTTGGAAGCCTCTTGGATCGTGTTGGGCCCTCTTGGGGCCGTCTTGGGTTTTGGGTCGAGGATGTCTCGTGCGAAACGTTCATTCTTATCAGAGGGCGTCTTGGGCTAGGATCCCCAAGATCGCGATTGTTCGAAGATGTCCCCAGCGATACGGCCTTTTTGGGAGACGTTGGTGGCGCATCGGGCGGGCCATTTCGGATGGCCAGCGCGCTGGGCCAGAGCCCAGGGGGGATTTGTTTTAAGAACCAAAACCAAACCAGTAGAACCTAGCACGCCAGGCACCCCTGCGGCGGATCGAATGGCCTTCGGCCCATCCCGCCGCGTGCCTGGATTGTCGGTCGTAGGCCTCTTGGATGTTCGTGGGGGTGTCGTGGGAGGCCTCTCGGGGGCCTCTTGGAGGCAGTTTTAAGACCTCGTGGGGACCGTTTGGGGGCTTCTTGGTGGCCTCTTGGGGGCCTCTTGGAGCGAAAAGCTCGACATTGTCCACTTGGGCGCCCCATCTTGGGGCCTGGGCCCTCTTCGGGGCATGGTGGACCGTCTTGTTGTTGCGAGTTGAGGCCCTCTTGGGATGCCTGTTGGGCCTCTCTTGGAGCGTCTTGGGCGCCTCTTCAACCGTTGTCGAGCCAACTTCGTCGTCTTAGACTGATTGTTCCGCGATTCTGGGCCCTCTTGGACCGTCTTGGGGGCCTCTTGGGGCGTTCTTGGCCCGTGTTGGGGTTTCTTTGGGCCCGAAATAATCATGTGACAAGACGCGCCGAAGCCCGGGGGGCAGGCGCCAAGCCAAAGAAAATTTTGAATTTGGGGTTCTGGCACTTTGAAGAAGGGGATCAGGACAAGGACATTCCAATTCGTGTCTCAGGGCGCAGTGGCGGATTTTATGTGCTAGCGGTATCGCCGGAGGTGGGCCGCCGAACCTGATTCTTTGATTTGCTTCTGGCGCTACCGACATCGCCTGGGGGGGGGGGGTACTGCGTGTTTCTTGGAAGACCAAGGCGCCGGCTCGCGGCCGCCCGGTAGGGGTTGGTGTCCCATCCCGCCGCGCTCGCCCAGGAGGATCTTCGATGGGTCTTCCAGCCACGGCGTGTTCGGGGGAGCGGGTCCTGGGCCCCGGAGGGCTGGTTTTGGTGACGGCGGGGGCCCGAGAATCGACCTGGGCAGGTCGGCCAGCGGTTCGAGGTCTCAGGGCTTCCCGCGGTGTCTGCGCGCAAGGCCCCCCTCCGCTGGAGTGACCTGTGGTGCGGGCCCCACAGGGGCCCCCTCTGGCGCTGGCTGGCGCGCTTCGGCTTGACATCCCGCACGCCCCCCCAGGTGTTCTGGGCCTCCTCTCAAGGAGCCCGAGTAGATGGGGTCGAAGGATCGCGCCGCATCGCCGATGCAGCGCCGATATGTGGCTCGATGTGGAGCCCGATTCCCTCCACGCCGACGGCGCCGATGCATCGGCGATGCAGTGCCGATGCGGCGCGATCCTCCGACCCCATCTGCTCGGACCCCATCTGGGAGGCCTCAAGAGACGCGCACCAAGCTCAGACACCCAGCGGCTCGTTTTCGATGGGTCCCACACCTTCGACCCAGGATCCTCCGCAACCCGAATTGTTCGGTCACGGATCTCGGTCGCGCCAAAATTTCGGCCGCGATTGGAGGGGGTCGAAATGCGGTAACGAACAGGCGGCGCGTCGGGGTCCAGGCGAGGGTTTCGAAGATGTCGGCAGCTCGCTCGTCGCCTGGAATTCGCGACTGGAGGCCGGGTTTCGGTCGCGGCTGGCTCGTCCACCTCATTTCCGGAAGTCGGGACCACTTCCCAGGGCCTGGCGTTTCATCCAGAGACGTGTTTTATTGTTGTCTGGGCTCACCAGACGGGGCTAGGACGAGGTAGATCCGTTCCACAGTGTTCCAGATCGCTCTCAGAGCGTTCTGGAACTCTCCGAGAAGGCCGCGGCGCCCGAGACATCCTCCAGAGCCGCCGGGATCAGAGATTCTCGACGCATCCTCGCCCGTTTTTGTCCTCATCCTGGCTTCGTCTCAGCCCGAAGCCGGCCTCCAGAGGCCGAGCGTCGTCCAGAAGAGTTTCCGCCAGGATGTTGTTTGGAGTGGCCACTGCCCCTGCCGGGGGTCGCTCCTGCGTGCAGCCGACCCTTCCCTCTGGCCCCCTCCTCCTCCGCATGCTGGACAGAGTGCCGGCCTCAAGCACATCCTCATCCCTGTGGTCGGCGTCTCCTCCTCACGGTGCCGATCGTGAAGGTTCCCGCTGTTTCTGAGGGCGCGCCCCTGAGATTGTCCTCGCCCGGGCCTCGCCGATCTCACAGGGACTGGGATGAGCTCGAGGCTGGCTGACGGACCGCCGCGCCAGAGAGGCTGCTGCCCGCGCTCCTGCCGACGCCCCCCGGCGAGCCGAAGCTCGTCTCGGCCGGGACCGAGTCGGTCAGGCTCTGCTGGGACGCCTCGGACTCCGTGGGCGCGGAGGTCGTGGAGCAGGCCGTGGGCTCCGCGTCGGGCGGCACGGCCGCGGCCGGCCACGCGCAGCAGGGGGGTGCAGGGGGAGGGGGGGGGCGGCTTCTCAGAAGCACCCTGCCTTTTAGGAGGCGCGGGCCTCGTCAACAGACGCAGTGCCGGCGCCTGCTGAGAAGCAGCCTCCTTCGAAGAAGCTTCCCCTCCTCCCCCGCCCCCCCCTGGCGCGCGCCGCCAGCGCGGGCTGCATACGGTCAGGGCGCTGAGGTGAGGACCACCTCGCAGTCGGGAGGGGTGCAGGTGTTCGGGCCGGGCCGTGGATCTGGGTCGGTCGGGGACGCCCCACGTGTTCCTTGTTCGGCCTTCCTTCTGTCAGCCACGCGCAGAGGGGGGTGGGGGGAGGGGGGAGGGCTTCTTAGAAGCACCCCTGCTTCTTAGAAGGCGCGGGCCTTATCTATAGATGTAAGGCCGGCGCCTTCTAAGAAGCAGCCTGCTTCTAAGAAGCCCTCCCCCCACCCCCCACCCCCTTGTGCGCGCCGCCAATTCTGGCAGCACGGTGGCTGCATCCATTGCCTCTATCGGAGGCAGCGATCGGGGGGAGGTAGGCGTAGGGGTGGACGCATCGCCCCCCAATCGCCCATTGATCGCCGATAGGGGCCCGATAGCCCCAGCCTGCCCAGGAAGGTGCGGATTCACGATCGGAGGCCTGTCGCCGATTTCTCCGCGATGTACCGCCGATTCCAGGTCGATGCATCCCCCCCCATGCCCGTCCCCCCCTACCGCGGTCCCTCAGTCTAGCCAGGCCCCCATCGCGGCGTGCACGCCTCCCTGGCCGAGCCGGGAGGGCGTACACCCACGCCGCTTCTGGTCCCGGGATGGGCCTGGCCCGCGGCAGTGGACATGCACAGACCGCGTCGCTCCACGGCCCTCTGTCGGCCGCCCGCCGACGTGGACACCCAGCGGCGGCAAACGGAGCAGGCATGGACTCTCGGACGTCAGCGCAGACTGCTCGGACCCGCGCTGGGCTTCCCTCCCCCGGGTGCGCCGAGCGCGCCAGGGGCGGCTCCGGCGGCGCCGCCAGGGGGGCCCAGCGCCGATCCAAGAAACCCGCGCGGACCTCCGGAAACCTACGCTTGTCCCATTGCTTATTCTTTGGCTCACGGCCGTCGTTCAACATTGGGCGATCCACGGAGTGTCAGAAACCAGCGCCTGCGTCAACGCGACGTGATTTTTCCGTACAGCACCTTGGTACTGTTGTCTGCGGATCGGCAGGTTTAGCATGCTCATATACCTTTGCAGGAAAGAGGGACGGGGGAACGAAGTGGGGCAAGGGCTAAGAGACGTTGTGGACATCGGCGCTCTGCCACGCGCACGTTTTCTTTCGGCGTGCGGAGAGCAAAGCAGCCGCAGAGTCGAAGCTTGCGAGGCGGTGGATCGAGTGGCAGACACGTGCGGCGGACGTAAGCAGGGCAGGAGGGAGGTCGTACGTGCCAGGGGCGCGTGTTACAGGGCTGCGCAGGCGTCGTGGGGCAGCTTGGTACATGTGCCATAACTGAGTGGGAGCGCCTCTTGCAACGAGATTTTCGGTCAAGACGCGGAGACAAGGTTCATTTTGGGTTCAGGAGCGGCTGGCTGTTCCACATGTCATTCCATGGTCGTTCCCCTAGCGCTCATCAACACCCAGACGCTTTGGGGACCCTGCAGGGGCTTCGTCGTTGTTGAAAAGTGTCCTTACGGTAGCAGCTTGACTGTATGATGCATTCCGTGTTAGTCTAGGCACATGTGTTTATCATAATCGTTGCCCGAGGCAGAATGAGCATGAGCAGCAATGCGGATAGAGAGAAATTCGTTTGAGCGAGGTGAAACAGAGCACGATAGGAGAGCCCATGCGTGATGATGTTGACACTGCAGGGGGGGGGGTCGAGCTAGGAGCCCAGGTCGTGCAGATCTCCTACGACCCAGCTTTCCCCGACGGCAACTTCCTGGAATCATTGCAGCCGCCCTGGAGCCAGTCTATCGCCGTGGAGTATCCCCCTTCTGGCGGTGGCATGGCTGTGGTCCAGCAGCACGCGCCGTCGCACGGGCTGCCACCAGCGCAGGGGGGCGACGCGGCGGACCAGTCGGGTGATGCACGCTGGCCGCACGGCTGCGGGCCGCTCGGCACCAGCGAATCCCGCCTGGAAACGAGGTGGCAGCGGAAGCCAGGCGTTTTCAAGTGGGCGGAGTACGTGATACCGGGGCTCAGGCCAGGCACAGTGTATCACTTCCGTGTAGCATCGCGCAACAGGGAAGGCCAAGGACAGTTCGGGCCTGTCAGCGCCGCGATCTCCACCGCCTCGTCAGAGCCGGACGCCCCCGAGGACCTGACATCGCTGCACACGTCGAGCTTCGGCATCTCACTCGGCTGGCGGCGGGGAGACTGCAGGGGCGCGCCTGTCACGCACTACATAGTGCGCTACGCCGACGCAGAGGAAGTGCTCTCGACCGAGAACTGCCGCACCATCCAGCGCGTGGAGCTCGCGAGGGAGACTTGGAGTGGCATCTCTCAGCCAGAGCCGCTGCCCCCGAGGCCCCCCGAGGACCTCGAGCTTGACGCCGCGTGCGCCACCGAGGGGTCGAGGGACGCCATCCTCAGCCGCTTCACCGAGCACGTGCTGGCGCGCTTCTCCACCCTGGAGCTCGCCTGGCGGGCCCTCGACCCGTACGGCAGCGGGAGCGTCCGCGCGGCAGCCGCGCGCGGACCCCGAGGGTACGGCGTCGGGGAGCTGTTCCCGGACCTCGAGGACCCCAGGCTTGCCACGCGGGGTCGAAGTGGATGGGGTCCGTGGATCTTGCCGCATCGCTGATGCTTCCGCGATAGTCAGAAGAGGGAGAGGTACCGATACCGCTACGGTTCCCGCGTGTTCGCCTTCTTGGGGCTCCTGGGAAGCCCTCGTCGCCAGCTCGCTTCGTACACCAGGTCAGAACGCACCCCAAGAGAGGTCCCAGGAGTAGCGGTATCAGGATTTAGTTGATTTCCCCAGATAGGGCACGATTCGGAGCCCGATCTTCTCCACCCCGACGTCAACGGCGCATCGTCGATGCGTCGACGGTGCGACGCGATCCTCCGGCCCCATCTGCTCGGACCCCGACTGGGCAGCGTCAGCCATAAATCGGCGGCCAGCCCGGTGGGGAAGTGAGAGGGGGCGGGCCTTCTTAGAAGTTTCGGACCCCCCCTGCCTTTTCTCAGAAGGCGCGAGGGCCTCTGAGAAGCTCCGCCGCCTCCTGAGAAGGCATTCTCGCCGCCGAGGATGCGGTTGGGAGGAATGGTCCGATTATCCGTGTTATTGCGTATGTTGAATGGGTTTATTTCACAGTCGTGCCATGTGTTTTCCCAGCCCCTTCCTCCCAACATGGTGATTGTCTCTCTCACTCAGAGGACAGCTTCTTGGATGCTGTGTGGGCCAATCTCGGGGAGCTTGGCGCCGTGAGCCCACAGCACTTTGGGGCGCTGCAGCGCTACGCGGACCGCCTGCTGACCACGAGCCTGGGGCCGCCGGCGCTCTTCGAGGGCGCTCCCTCGCATGGCGGCCCGTGGTGCATGATCCAGGACTTGCAGCCTGGAGCGGCGTACTTCATGCACGTGTGCGCAGTCAACGCCATGGGCAGGTCCTCGTGGTCGCCAGCGTCTCCCCTTCGCCTGGTGACCCCCCCGGCGGTTCCTTGCAGGATGGCGCCTCTGAAGGGTGTCGCGAGCAAGCGCGCGCCCGATTCGGTGACCCTGCAGTGGTCGTTGCCCAGCTCCCACGGCAGCCCCGTGGACTGCGTGCAGATCAGGTGGTTCTGCCAGGATTGGGAGAGACGAAATCAACGATCGGAACAGCAATGCTCGATATAGCTTCGTACTTACATGTCTATGGTACCCGCGTGCCTTGCGATCGCCTGGGCCTCATATTGTCCCACACGCCTGCCAGAGCAAGGCCCTACGACTTACTTCAATATTCCAAGATGGGGCTCCTGTTATTGGCATTATGCCTCCGCCTCCCCCTCATTCCTCCCTCCTCCGCTCCACTCCTTAGACCCACTCATACTCAGCTACTAACCCTTATTCACTCACACGCGGATCCGTTCACACTTAGAACCAATCATATCTAGACCCAATCGTATTCAGATCTCTGGCTCGCGCACCCTCAGGCTAATTACTTCTCAGACTTACTGACATTCAGACTCACTCATTCCCAGCCTCGCTCCTCCCAACCACTCAGACTCAGATACAATGGTATTCAGCTTAGTGAGATTCTGAGTTCATACCAACTCACTCAGACACACACACACAGGCACACACACACACGCGCGCACACACAGGCTCAATCACACTCAGACTTACTCACACTCAGACTCACTTACACTCGGATTCTCACGTTCAGGCTCAATCACACCTTGGGAGGCTCTGTGAGGGCATGGGAGGCCGTTCGAACCGTGGGGATATTTGCAGGGGTCTCTTTGGGGGGACAGGGGGGAGAGCTGGGCAGCAACGGGCTGAGGAAGCATCAAGCGCACGCGAGCACGACACATCGACGCTGGGCAGAGTCGTGCATTCGGCAGCAGTTATCTTGTGGCCTGCGGCACATCCCGCCACTGCGCCTGGGTCTCTGAGGGGGCCTCTTGGTGGCCTCGTTGGGCGCGTCTTGAGGCCTCTTGGGGGGCTCTCGGGGATGTTGGAGTCTTGTCTCTCTTGGAAGGAATGCACGCGCTAGACCTTCTCCCGTTATTGGAACCAGCGCGGTGGAACAGACTTCCAGAATGACCAACTTGCAGGAGCCATGATCACATCAGACTTCAACGGGGACCAATATGCAGAAGACGCCTACGCGCACTTTGTCGTCCAACACCTCGAGGGACCGATCAGCGAGTCATTGGTGTAAAATGACCGGGGACGTGCCCAACTCCTCCTGCACGCGCGGCGACTGCTTTATGAACGCTTATACACAAGAACACGCTGCGAGGATACATGCAGCATTCTTAAATGCGTCGCCAAACAACGCCGGGCCGCGCACGTCGCACACCTGCGCAACTCAGAACGCTAAAGGGGCTGCGCAACTAGGTGGCTGCGACAAGCACGGCAAGCAGCTTAGAACGGGGAGCAGAGAAGGAGGAGGAGGAGTAGGTGGAGGAGGAGGTGGTGGAGGAGGAGGAGGAGGAGAAAGAGGAGAGAGGAGGACAAGGAGGATGAAGAAGGAATGGGAATAAATATTAATCTATACTTGTGAGAGTAGCAGCGCCACGCTCTACATCTGGTCGGTTGGCCCGTGCTGCCGCCGCGGGCGACAGGCGACGGAGGATGGGGGGGGTAAAGGGGCCACTCAGGAAAGAGCCATGCGATGTGTCGCCTGGACCTGCGTGACAATCTACTCCGCTGGACGATCCTGGGAGCCCACGAAGGCGGCGACAGTTGCGCAGTTGGCAGCTTCCCAGGGAGCCGCCAGGTGCCCACCGCCTCCGCTGGACGATCCCAGGAGCCCACGAAAGCGGCGGCGGTTCCGCAGTTGGCAGACTCCCAGGGAGCCACGAGGTCTCGCCTGCCTACCGCCTGCGCTGGACCTCACAGGAGCCCACGAAAGTGTCGATGGTTGCGGAGTTTGCAGCCCCTGAGGGAGCCGGGTCTCAGAATCGTCCGCGTTGCCCTCCACTACGCCTTGCTTCCAAGGAGCCAGCGGAGGTGGCGAGAGTTGCGCAGTTCGCATCCCCATGATGGAGCCGCGAGGCCTGAAAATTATCAGCGTGGCCCTCCACTCCGCCGTACCTCCCAGGAGCCCACGAATGTGACAACATTTGCGCGGTGCGCAGCCCCCGAGGGACCCGCGAGATCTCAAAATCATCCGCGCTGCCCTCACCTCCGCCGTGCCACCCAGGAGCCCACGAACGTGATGACATTTGCGCAGTTCGCAGGCCCCGAGGGACCCGCGAGGTCTCAAAACCATCCGCTGGCCCTCACTTCTGCCGTGCCTTCCAGGAGACAACGGAAGTGGCCATAGTTAGTTCGCAGCCACCGAAAGAGCGCACAGGATGTGCGAGGAGGTCTTCGGAGGAGGAGGTCGGAGGCGACGAGGAGGGGGAGGAGGAAGGTGGCGCGCGAACAGTGCATGTGGGTAGGCCGGTGGGGCCAAGGCCACGCCAGCGGGGACAAGGATCGGTTAAACAATGGTCATGGTATTCCTCTTCCCCATCGCCCTGTAGGTCGACTGTGGCTTATTGTATTGTGTGTTTGGTTTGTGTGGTGGTTTATCTCTTTATGTGTTGTTCCTCTCTCTCTTTCCCTGTCTGTCTTTTCACACGTATATACAAGACACGCGCGCGCTGAGATTCAAGCGAAGGCAAAGCCAGCGCCATATCAATCCGCGGATGGGCGCGCTTACCATCCCACCACGATCACCACGTGGGAACACCTGTGCAATCGTGGGAATCCATACGTATCTCAAGGGCGTCTTCCCGCATACTTCGGCACATCCTTCTCACGGATGGTGTACCTCCGGGAGCTCCATCTACGGTCCCAGAGACAAGGTTCGCACAGCGTTTCCCCGCCCATCTCGGCACATCCCTCACAGGGATCGTGCCCCACCGGAAGCTCAACATACAGGCCCAGGGAGGATTGGGAATAAAGCAGGATACAGGAGGAGGTAGGTTGCGACGAGGAGGAGAAGGAGGAGAAGGAGGAGAAGGAGGAGAGGAGGAGGGGAGGAGAACGGAGATCGCAGTGCTTTATTGAAAACGAGAACCCTGCACAGGTGGGTTGGGCGCAAATTGGGGATCATCCTCAAAGCGAATTTGCTCCCATCTGAAGCAACCTGGGTGAATTGCGAGTTCCTGAGATTGCGCGTAGGCGGTGGCAGGGCAGAACGAATAGGTGGTACGGTCACACGAATATGATGAATATGGGCGCTGGCCGGCATTTCGGTCGAGTCAAAGATTCCTCCTGCTTCGCGGGGTGCACGTCCGGAGCACGTGCAGTCCAGACGTTGTGGAGCCTGGTGGAAGTCTCTTTGGGACCTCTTGGAGGCCTCTTGTGGGCTTCTGGGGCCTCTTGTGGGCTTATTTGGGGCCTTTTGGTGCATCTTGGGGGCGTCTTGGGCCAACTTGCGGCGCTCTTGCGCCGCGTGGCTCCTTCGGAGGCCATCCTATAGTCCTCTTGCGGCAGCCTTAGGGCTCTCTTGGGGTCCTCTTGGGCCGTCTTGGGGTCCTCTTGGACCGTCCTGCGGGCCTCTTTGGGCCGTCTTGGGACCCGCTTGGGCCGTCTTGGGATCCTCTTGGGAGCCTCTGGGGCCGTCCTGGGACCATTTTGGAGGCTGCTTGGGCCGCCATGTGCCTCTAAGGATACAAAGACGAGAACGCTAAAATTGTCAAAAACCTAAGGAATAATTATCCTGGCGAAGGACCCAACCATACGCAGTTGTGCATACCGCGTTGCGGGTACCAGTTTCGGTGGAGCTCCCTATGGAGCCACGAACCGTGTGTGGGGTGTCCCGAAATGGGGCGGCGTTGCCATGCGGACCCTCTCGCTGCGGCCTTCGGTGGAATTCCCTAGGTGGCCACGAACCATGTGAGGGGTGTACCGACATTGGGCGGCGGTGCCATGCGGACCTTGCCACTGGGGCTTTCGGTGGGTCTCCCTATGGGGCCACGAAAACGTGTGAGGGGTGTGCCGAACTGGGGCGGCGGTGCCATGCGGACCCTCCCGCTGGGGCCTTCGGTGGAGCTCCCTAGGGGGCCACGAAACGTGTGAGGGGTGTGCCGACATGGGGCGGCTGTGCCATGCGGACTCGCTGGGTCCTCTGGTGAAGCTCCCTATGGGGCCACGAAACGTGTGCTGGGTGTGCCGAAATGGGGCGGCGTTGCCATGCGGACCCTCTTGCTGGGGCTTTCGGTGGAGCTCCCTATGGGGCCACGAATCGTGTGAGAGGTGTGCTGAAATGGTGTGGCGGTACCATGCGGACCACCCCGCTGGGGCCTTCGGTGGAGCTCCCTGGGGGGCCACGAACCGTGTGAGGGGTGTGCCGACATGGGGCGGCGGTGCCATGCGGACCCTCTCGCTGGGGCCTTCGGTGGAGCTCCCTATGGGGCCACGAAGCGTGTGAGGGGTGTGCTGAAATGGGGCGGCGGTGCCATGCGGACCCTCCCGCTGGGTCCTCTGGTGGAGCTCCCTATGAGGCCACGAACCGTGTGAGGGGTGTGCCGACATGGGGGGGCTGTGTCATGTGGGCACTTCCGTTGGGACTTTCGGTGGAGCTCCCTATGGGGCCACGAACCGTGTGAGAGGTGTGCCGAAATGGGGCGGCGGTGCCATGCGGACCCTCCCGCTGGGGCCTTCGGTGGAGTTCCCTATTTGGCCACGAAACGTGTGAGGGGTGTGCCGAAATGGGGCGGCGGTGCCATGCGGACCCTGCCACGGGGGCCTTCGGTGGAGCTCCCTATGGGGCCACGCAACGTGTGAGGGGTGTGCCGAACTGGGGCGGCGGTGCCATGCGGACCCTCCCGCTGGGGCCTTCGGTGGAGCTCCCTAGGGGGCCACGAAACGTGTGATTGGTGTGCCGACATGAGGCGGCTGTGCCATGCGGACCCGATGGGTCCTCTGGTGAAGCTCCCTATGGGGCCACGAACCGTGTGAGAGGTGTGCCGAAATGGGGCGGCGGTGCCATGCGGACCCTCCCGCTGGGGCCTTCGGTGGAGCTCCCTATGGGGCCACGAACCGTGTGAGAGGTTTGCCGAAAGTGGGCGGTGGTGCCATGCGGACTCTTCCACGGAAGCCTTCGGTGAAGCTCCCTATGGGGCCACGAAGCGTGTGAGGGGTTTGCCGAAATGGGGCGGCGGTGCCATGCGGACCCTCCCGCTGGGTCCTCTGGTGGAGCTCCCTATGGGGCCACGAAACGTGTGAGGGGTGTGCCGAAATGGGGCGGCTGTGCCATGCGGACCCTCTCGCTGGGGCCTTCGGTGGAGCTCCCTATGGGGCCACGAAGCGTGTGAGGGGTGTGCCGAAATGGGGCGGCAGTGCCATGCGGACCCTCCCGCTAAAACCTTCGGTGGAGCTCCCTATGGGGCCACGAAACGTGTGAGGGGTGTGCCGAAATGGGGCATGCTGACCCTCCCGCTGGGGCCTTCTGTGGAGCTCCCTAGGGGGCCACGAAGCGTGTGAGGGGTGTGCCGAAATGGGGCGGCTGTGTCATGCAGACCCTCCCGCAGGGGAGGAAGAGGAGAGGAGAGGAGAGGAACGAGGGGCGCTGTCTCTTCAAAACGAAGACCCAACACCACAGTATGCTTGGGAACAGTGATTTTGGCATCTGGATGCGCTCTTGGGTGTCCTCCTGGGGCCCTCCGGGGCCTTCGTGGGGGCTTTTTGGGCACCCTCGTGGAGCCATCTTGGACCGTCTTGGGGTCGACTTGGCCCGTCTCGAGGCCATCTTGAACCGTCTTGACGCACTCTTGGACCCCCAAGAGGCCCCAGGGGCGCTGGCTTGCATTTCGGTCGAGTCAAAGATTCCTCTCGCTTCGCGGGGTGCACGTCCAGAGCACGTACAGTCCAGTCGTTTCGGAGTGTCCTGGGAGCTCTTGGGGGTCTTGTGGTGGGCGTCTGTGGGGCTCTCTTGGGAGCTTCCTGGGACCCTTTTTGCGCGTCTTGGGCTGTTTTGGGGCGCTCTGTGCTTCTGCTACCCCTCCCTCCCGCCTCCCGCCATCTCTCCTTTTCCTCCCCTCCCCCTCCTCCCTTCCAGCGCTGGCTCTGATCACGGACGCCGCCGTGACCAACTTCCATGTGGCTGGCGCTGCGCCGCGGTTCGCCCAGGGCGGGATATTATTGCTTAGTGACTCACCGAGGGTGTTTCAGAGCACGTTCAGTCCAGTCGTTGTGGGGCCTCCTGGGAGTCTCTTGGGAGCTTCTTGGAAGCTTCTTAGGGGCTTTTTGGAGCCTCTGGGAAGCCTCTCTGGAGCCTCTTGGTGACGTCTTGGGCCGTCTTTGGGCGCTCTTACGCCGTCTGGCCACTTCGGAGGCCACTTTGGAAGCCTCTCGCGGCCGCCTTGGGGCTCTCTTGGGATCCTTTGGGGCCGTCTTGGGGGCTTCTTGGGCCGTCTTGAAGGCGTTTTTGGCCGTCTCGGGGCCCTCTTGGGCCGTCTTGGGGACCCCTTGGAGGCCTCTTGGGCCGTTTGGGGGCCTTCTTGGAGGCTGCTTGGGCCGTCATGGCCTTCTCAGAGCCGAAAAAGGCGAGAACGTTGAAATTGTCCCAGAACTATCGGAAAATCAAAGATTTTGGCCTCCGGAGGCGCTCTCGGGAGTCTTCTTGGGGGCCTCTTGGACCTTCTTGGGGGCCTCATGGGCCCTCTGGGGCCATCTTGGGCCGCCTTGAGGCCGTCTTGGGCTGTCTTGGGGCCATCTTGGGCCGTCTTGAAACCTTCTTGGGGCCCCAAGAGGCCCAAGAGGCCGAACTTGTTGATTTCTTATCGGTTTTTGTATGTTTTTAGGCCCACAAGGGGCCCTCCACCTTTGGGTCGACGAAAGTGGCGCGACT
This sequence comes from Prorocentrum cordatum, assembly GCA_963575745.1. Classification (NCBI taxonomy): domain Eukaryota; class Dinophyceae; order Prorocentrales; family Prorocentraceae; genus Prorocentrum; species Prorocentrum cordatum. The sequence continues at coordinate 192,245 of CAUYUJ010016527.1, read as the reverse complement.
CCGGGGGGGTTAGGGGGGAGAGATAACAATGTAACACAATGCGATATGTAACAACTACGCAATCATTGGATACATTGGATACGTTGCATTAGGGCTTCCGCTCCGCTGCGCGACCTGCCTCCGGCAACACGTCACTTCCGGACGTGGATTCCTCTCGCTTCGCGGGGTGCACGTCCGGAGCACGTACAGTCCAGCCGTTGTGGGGTTTTTTGGAAGCCTCCTGGGGGGTTCTTGGAAGCTTCTTGGAGGCTTCCTGTGGCGTTTTGGGGGTCTCCTGGGGGCCTCTTGGCGGCCTCTTGGGGGCGTCTTGGGCCGTCTTGGGCCGTCTTGGGGCGCTTTTGCGCCGTTTGGCCCCTTCGGGGGCCTTCTTGGGAGCCTCTCGCGGCCGCCTTCGGGCCCTCTTGGAATCCTCATGGGCCGTCTTGGGGGCCTCTTGGACCGTCTTGGGGGCCTCTTTGGGCTGACTTGGGGCTCCCTGGGGTTGTCTTGGGGCCACCTTGGGTGCTTCTTGGGTTGTCTTGGGACCATTTTGGAGGCTGCTTGGGCCGTCATGGGCTTCTGAAGAGCCGACAACACCGAGAACGCTGAAATCTTTGAAAAACTAACAGAAATCATGTCTTTGGCATCTGGAGGCCCTCTGGTGGGCTTTCTTCGGGCTCTCTTGGGCCATCTTGGGGGCGTTTTGGGCCCTCTTGGGGCCATCTTGGGCCGTCTTGCGGCCGTCTTGTCCCGTCTTGAGACCATCTTGAGCCGTCTTCACGCCGTCTTGGACCCTCAAGAGGCTCAAGGAGCCGAAATCATCGATTTTCCGCAGGTTGTTATAGGTTTTGAGGCCCAGAAGGGGGCCACCACTTTTGGTACGCCCGACGGCACACAAGGCAAACATGTTTGTCCCATTCAGGCGCAGAGACTGCGAGGTCGCTGATGCCGCGTGGATCTCCTGAAAAACAGATGTTGGCTTGAATGGCATGCCGTCTCCTGTAGTCCTCTGCGGTGGCGTTCCCTGTCGTCTTCTGCGGTGGTCTGCCGCGCCGTCCTGCAATCGTCGAGGCATCCATATGGAAACGTCCTGGAGTGGTGAGTGGGGAGCTCCTTGGGTCCCTTTCAGGGACTTCTGCCGGCTTTTGGAAGGCTTCTCGGGCGCATTTGAGAACCCCTGAAAGCCTCTTGGGTTTTTTTGGGGGGCGTCTTGGGCCGTTTTGGGGCGCTATTTCGGAATCTTTTGGGGGGGTCATGGAGGCTTCTTCGGGGCTTCCCGGGTCTTTCGGGGGGCCTCTTGGGGGCGTCTTGGGCCGTCTGCGGACGCTTGGAGCCGTTTGGCCCCATCGGGGGACTTCTTGGGGGCCGCTCGCGGCCGCCTTGGGGCCCTCTTGGGGTCGTCTTGGGCCATCTTGGGGTGCTCTTGGGCCGTCTTGGAGGCCTCTTGGATCGTCTTGGGGGCCTCTTTGGGCCGTCTTGGGGCCCCCTTGGGTGCTGCTTGGGCTGGGGCCATTTTGGAGGCTGCTAGGGCCGTCATGGGCCTCTGAGAGCCGGGAAAGGCGAGAACGCGAAATTCTTTTTGAAAAAACTTAAGGAAAATCGATGTTTTTGGCCTCTGGCGGCGTTCTGGTGGGCGCTATGAGGGCCCTCTTGGGCAATCTTGGGGGCTTTGTGGGCCCTATTGGGGCCATCTTGGGCCGTCTTGGGGCCGTCTTGTCCCGTCTTGACACCATCTTGAACCGTCTTCACGCCCTCTTGGATCCCCAAAAGGCTCAAGGTGCCCAAATCATCGGTTTTCCGTAGGTTTTTCTAGATTTTGAGGCCCAGGAGGGGCCCCCCTCCTGAGGGTCGATGGAAGTGGCGCGACTCCAGGGGGGGGTAGGGGGGGACACATAATAATGTAACATGATACAATATGTAGGAATTATGCAAGCATTGGACACATTGGATCCATTGCATTACAGCATCCGCGGACCTGCCTCCGGCAACACGTCACTTCCGGACGTGGATATTGTACAGGCTCACGCCACATCCGCCGACCCCTTGGTCTTTCGCAGAAAAACGTCTTAGGCGCCCATGTATTGCTGGCAGGGGACAGTTCGTACAGGGGGGCTGTGGAGAACTATTCAGCAGCGGCCCCAAAGAGGGCCCCAAGATGACCCGCATAAAGCTCACGACTGCCCAAGTGTGTTCGAACATGGCCCTCGATGGCCTCAAGACCTCAGTACAGCCTCAAGACAGTCCAAGAGGTTCTCCGAGAGTCGTCTTGGGCTGCTACCGCATTCTTGAACGCCTAACAGATGCAGAAGTTAGGAGACCTTCAATGGTCGGCGTACTTCCGCGCAGCGTGGGCAACTGCGAGTCTCGTTTTTTTGTTTTGGGGGGGGGGCGGAGGAGAAGGAGGAGGAGGAAAATGTGGAGAGTACGGACGAGGAGTATGAGAAGCTCGGTGGAGTCGCTCCGTCCTTCTGCACTTCGCGTCGCCGCTGGGTCGCCTAACGGGGTCGCACGTGAGGCTCGGCGTGTCTCATGGAGCACCCGACCTGCTTCACGCGTGCCGCACCTCTCGGTTTTACACACAGAACCATTGAAAAGTGCAGGGGGGACCGCTGAGAGGAAGGACGCCAGTGCCAGACGCCTTGCTGGAATCGATGGTTCGTCTGAGACTCCATCACAGTTTCTGCAGGGCCCGCATTCTCGCCTCAGGGCAGCCTCCTGGAAGCCTTTCGGCCCGTCTCGGGGTGCTGTCTCGAAACCATCGGAGCGCGGCTGGGCGCCATCTGGGGTCGTCTTGGGGGCCTCTCAGAGCGCTCCTGGGCCGTCTGCGGCGAATTGAGGACAGTAGCTTCGCGGGGGGTTCTCTTGGAGCCTTCGTGTGGCGTCTTGGAGGCTTCCTGGGCTATCTTGCAGCCATCTCAGGGCGACGGTGCCACGAGGGATCGTGGAGGAAGCCCCAAGAGCCATGTCGAAGCCGTCGGAAGCAGTCCATGAGTGTCTGTCGGTGGGGACATGGGACGAGCGGTCGGGAAATGGGAATCACTGGTATTCTTGGCGCCTGCAGGGGGCTTGGTGGTCGAGGCAGGCCCCCAGAGTAGCGGCGTGGAGCCCGAGGTCGGGGTCGGGAGGGCGGGAGGTGGGAGTTGATGAGAGGTGGTGTGGCACAGCAGATGTCGGAGTCAAGTGGCCAGTGTTGGGGTCTTGGGGCCGTTCAGCCCAGCGTCTTATAGTTTCGCTCGCGCCATGCCAGGGACAAGCTTGCTCCTGCTGGAGCCTCTTGGCCTGGCTCGGGTCGCTGGTCGGGGCCTCAGAACAAGTTTGCCAAACAGCAGAGTTTTCTTCAGGGAATATGCGGAACGGCAAAGCCCTTGAATTCCTTGTTCTTGAGCCAAGCAGTTTCAGTCCATATATCTCGGCTCACATCTCGTTGTTGGTGTTGATGGCAAAAGGCTGCACGATGCCTAGATGCCCTCGCGCGCAGCGCGAGAAAGTCGTAAAAGGTGTGGAAGATGCCGCCCTAGAGCCGCCTCGTGGCAACCCCAGGGCGGAGTCCTCTTTACAGAGACAGGCAGGGCAACTGGCAATCGAGGAGGAGACAGCCAGCCGCCGCACAGATCCTGCCCCACGTCAGGGAACAGGGGGTATAAAACCCTCTCAAATCAAAAGCACCATCACAAGTGAATACAAGTGAAAAGACGTGTATGGGGTGCGCTTCGGCACCAGCTGGAATTAAAACTATACAAACCGGATTCGGGCGAGCACCCCAGAGAAGAGGACGACGACGACCCAAACACCCCGCAACACGGGACCCCCCCCTTCACAGCCGCACCGCCTGCGCGAGCCGCCTCGGCAGACAGCAACGGTGGGGTTCAATACCGCCTTATGCCCAGGCTCCCCCCCCCGAAGGGAGAGCCAGCAACCAGGCGGCAGAACACGCGCACCATGCCATGAGCCGATTAGGGGCGCAGGCGGGAGGCGCGAAGCGTCAAGGAGCCCTGTGCGCAAAGGAGCCCGGCGCGTCGCGCGGCCCCTCCCCCAGAGGCCCGGGATCCCAACCCAGAGTCTCAGCGGCTAGCCCTCCTCTGGCCGCCGGTGACAAGGCAAAGCCCCCGTCCATGCACGCCCCCGCCCCACAGTGGAGGCAAGGGCCGTCTCCGGATGCCGCAGAACGGCTCTGTAGACGCCGCGCAGCGCACGGCCCCGGCCCTCCGGATGGGCGTAGGGGGGTAGGGCACTGGCGTGCCTGCCCACGGCGACTCAGCTTGCGCCGAGCGCCGCACGTCCCAGCTGCCCAGGACGTCCCGGCTCACATCTCGTGAAACCCTGCAGCCTTCCTCGAGGCCGCTGTGCATGCTAGCGGACTCGTCAGTCCAGCCAGCTCGAAGTACACAGTACTGCACCGAGACCAAATCGGTTCCGTCAATGAAACAGAAACAGAAACAGCCATGGCAAATGAAATGTTTCATTCACGTACGTGCGTTATTGGGCCCATCTCGCGCATTTGCATCATGCCTCATTCGCGAAACGACCTCGGGAGCTAATCGGACTCCGTCGTATACGTCCGACAATCCAGCACGCTCAACACAAACAGTGTCTCGCATTGGCTGTCCAGGGTGTGTGCAACATGTTTAACGCCAAGCCCCCCACTCCTGAGCACTCAGCGGCGTATAACGCCCGTCGGCAGCAGGATGTAGCTTGTATGTCATTGGCCCCTGCACCGCAACGGACCTCGTCTTCTTGATGTGCTGCACCTCCGACTCTGGCGAATCGTTCCGTCGCCTCCTCGATTGTGATCTGCCCCTCGACCCCTTCGAGACCCAACCTTTACCTTGGTCATCGTCCCTCGGGTCCTGATGATCTGTCACACAACTCGGGTCTTGAGAATCTGCCCCACAATCCGCATTGTCATATACTGGTCGAAATGATGTGTCCAAAATCCCTGTCCTGATAACCGTGCCCACAACTCATTGCTCCTTCACCACGAACCTGGAGCAAGTGAATGCCACTGCCACTACCATGACCACCAGGTGCGCCAGGCAACTCCACCAACTGAAGTCATTCATCCTACTGACCTTGATGCTAACTCCGTCCTCGTAGTAATACTCCGTCGTCTCGGTCATGAGGATTGCCAGCATGACCGCCAGCACTTTCTTCAACACCTCTGGCTTCTTAAAACTCGTTATCGCCATCGGGATCAGTCCCGACGTCTTCCTGTGCCTCTTGAGCGTCTCCTTGTCCATCAGCTTGGTGCTTATGTCCAGCACCTGGTCCTTCTTTTTCGCCTTCACTACCTCCATGTCGCCCTCAAGAACTGAGTCCTGATGCCCTATCCACCTTGCCTGTAGATGTCGTACTCGTCCAACTCCATGTCTGTGAATCATACTTTTCGCCTCTGCTGAGTCCGTCTCCATCTCCAAGGTGGTCTTGACCTGCTCACTCCTCATCTCAGCCGTCTCCTGCAACACGTGCTCGATGGGGAGTTCCTTGGCCATGACTGAACCCATCGCGTAGAACTCAGACTCCACTCGATGCCGCCATCGTCGCTTGCGATAGAACCCAACTCTCCAGCAAATGAGCTCCCAAGCGAAAACCTCCTGGTGAAATGCTCTGACACGTCGCCTCCTTCACGTAGATGACCAGGCGTTTCTGCTTCACGATGTGTTTCACCCGCTGGTCGTCATACGAACAGCTTTGCTCTCGAACTTCTTCCGGAATGTCCCATCGATCTCCAGCCAGGCACTGAGCAATATCTTCACAATGCGATAGATTGTCGAACTCTGCCGCGTCACTGGATCCTCGTCTTCTCGAACTCCCTTCGCCGTGTGCTTCGAGCTCAGCGTCTCTGCCAGCTTGGCCTGCCTAAAATCGTACACGTCCTTCTTCAACATCAGCTTCGGATCTGGTAGAGTGCCGAAGCCCTCCTCGCCCCAAAGAACCGTCCTGCAGAGAAAGGTTCCCTCTGCTGTTCCTCCTGGTCCTATTCGAGACTGGGGTGTGGCCTTGAAACAACTCGCCATGATATCACCAAAAGCTTCCAGCTCATCATCGTATGTCTCCACATCGAAATCATCCCTATGCCCTGCACAGAGCGAGTCAATACCTGGATGGTAGTACAGGCAGCACACCGTCTTCAACTCCTGATACCCATTCTGGCTGAAGCTGTCTCGAACTTCTCCCTGAAATAGCATTGATGCTTCTGGTGTGCCATACATCGCCTTCTGCAGCTTCCTGAGCATTCCTGGCCGTCGTTGCCCTGCTGGTGGCCAACAGCACTGGGTCTCCATCAGCGACGAGGGAAAGAATGCCACTGAGATGTCGTAGAACCCAAGCTTCTTCCTCCTCTTCTCCGTCGGTCTCGTCGAAGCTGCCCGTGATACCACCAGCTTAACTGATCGCAACGCGTGTGTGCCTGCGAAATTCGAGAGGTCTGTTCCATCGCTATGCCTGCTAGGAACACAACGGCTCCTCACGATCCACTCGTCGTACTTCGCATCATACCTCTTGCTATCGACCCCCTTGTTGTCGAACGGCTTCATCCAGTCTTCAAACTCATCCATGCTCGGCATCTCAAAGGTCCTGCCGTTGGTGACCAGATCCTTTGGCAACTCCTCGTCTGGGCACGCGCCCCTGTAGCCCCCGTCTCCAAACAGCTTATCGTAAATGGCCCTCGGCTCGACCTCTTCACATAAATGTCGGTCCTCACCCTTGGTGGTCGTCAGCAGGATACTGACCGCCATCACCTCGTCCCGTCGTGGTGTCGACGGGGTAACGTCTCCACCTGATACTATCGGGTTGCTTGTCATCTCCACATCCTGATCTATGGCTTCTCCTGGTCCGAAGTGACGTCCTACTGGCGTGCCTGGCACTCGCTGTCTTACTTCCGCCAGTCGCGTTCGTAGACTCGATCTCCTCCTGTTGGTGGTGTTGCCGCGTATCCTCCTGATTGAGCTTCTCCTGCTGGGGCTGCCTTCTCGATCCCGGGCTCAGCCTCGTCGAAGATCGTCGCAAACCTCGTCCTGCACATCACGCTATGGAGTGCCAAGTTCCTTTCGCAAGCAGCACGTACATCAGTGGGTCCATGCTCCTCGACAAGCGCCCTCGTCATGTACCGTCTCCTTCGTGCAACTTCATTCTGGTCCTTCGCCTCCAGCCCTCTGAGGTTCCACGGCACCCCGATGAAGGTGATACCTTCGCTACACCTCGGCTTCAGTTTGGACTAATCCTTCGCCTGGATCTCGCGATCGGTCGTCTCGCCTATCTAACCCACTTCCGACTTCTACCTAGCTCGTCCCGACCGCTCCCAGGCTGTTCTGCCATCCTTCTTGATCGCAAACCTGGTGAGCAGATACCCCACATGCCTGAACAACCACGGCATGATCAGGATTCTGGGGCCGATCTTCACCTCCAGGTTGAACTCCAGCTCGCGGGGTAACGTACGCAGTAGAGACTTCACCCGCTCAACCGCATTCTCGATCGCTCCGTTGCTCTGGTGAGATCCTTGAGTGTCCTGCTCAACCTGCGTGCTGTGCTTCCTCCTGTTCTTCACCGCTGTGATGACGGCCTGTAGTGGTAGCTCCTGGTCGCCCGTGAGGATACTGCCCGCAGCTCCCCATACGTCAATGTAGAACTCCACCGCCGAAATGACGTACTCACTGGGCCCTTTGTGCATCGCCGTGGTCGATGACACCGCGTCCTCTTGCTTCTGAACCATCCCCGGGATACTAGCCACCTCCGTCTCCAGCTCGGTGTTCACGAAGCGATAGTCCTTATTGGTGATTGGTATAGTCTGTGCCTCCTCAGGGATGGTATTATCGTGACCATCCTCCTTGCCATGCCCTCACAGACACCACTCGCACCAGTCTTTGAACGGCATGTGCGTCCTTTCGTGCATGGCAATCTCCTCCGATGTCGGTATATACCTCTCCTTCTTGACCTTTGGTATCCGAGCCTCCTCACTCTCCTCTGGTTATTGTTGAACTCCCGCGGCTTCTTCTCTGTCAACTCCTTCCAGTGGGCAGAGCGTCTTGGCGTCCACGTCTAAGTTGTAGATCCTGCGTCCCCTGGCTATCTTGAGCGGCTTGTCTGTCCATCGTGTTCCTGGCCGCCTCCATCTCGACCATCTTCTTGATCATATGGCGAACTGGCGGGCTAACCACTGCTCCATCATACTCACCAAACCACACGCCATGAGACCCCTTCGTCCAATCGCTGGCCGCAATGAGAGCCTCGTGAACGTCACGCACATCCAATTGTCCTCGTATCGATTGTCTGGCCCCAACAACCTCCATTCGTACCGTCTTGCATCCGTCCGCGTATAGCTTGGAACCGTCGGCTTGCCGTATTGGTGGTGCATCGGCTTCTTCTCGTGATATTCGTCGTGCGGAATTTGGTGAGCTGACACTTCTGTCTGCGCTCGAATCGACCATGACCTCGGTATGCCCGTCCATACCGAAGCCCCCAATCGGAACCAGGTAGCGTTCGTTATTCTCCTTCTTAACGTCATTGGGCTCCCCATCCTCACAAGCTGTGATATGCTGACCATCCAGCTTGTAACCCTCACAGTCTGTGATAGGCTGATCCGTCAGCTTTTAATCCTCACAATATGTGATACAGAATGTGTAGCCCTCCGCGGCGTAGTAGTCGTGCCCTAAGTACTGCATGTCCTGTCCTGGTCCTGGTCGATGTCTCGGGCTGGCAGTACCTTCGCCTTGCCATGATTGTCGTGTCCGCTCTCGCCTTTGCTTATCTCAGGCACCTCGTCCTTCGTCAGTTTACCGCCCTTCGTCTCCTGCGTGACCTCCCTGCACTCCATCCGTTTGCGCCCTCTCTTGCCACAGTTCCTGCAGTGCGCGCCTCTGCCGTCCTTCCCGTGTCTGCCCAACGTGCGCGCGCCCAAATCCATCGTTAAAGGGGCCTCCTCGCGCCACCGCCACCTGCTTTGACCTCAAGTAGTTGAACATTTCTGCCCTGGCCTGCGCACGCGTGCGCAGGAGGAGGAGGAGGAGGAGGAGGAGGAGGAGGAGGAGGAGGAGGAGGAGGAGGAGGTGGTGGAGGAGGAGGAGGAGGAGGAGGACGACGCCTTGGCATCGCTCGGACCTGAGGCTGAACCTCGTCGCGTTCAGCCTCAGGTGTTCTCGAAGCTTGCCTGGAACCCGTCTCGTGCTTAGAAGAACGGACGTCTTGATTGACTCCACGGCCTTCTCGCCGGTCTGCTCCTCGTGCTGCTGCAACAGCGCCTCCCATGGTGCGATGGCCTTGATCGGGTCGTTCTCCTGCACATGTGGATACAAGATAGAGTCCAGCATCCCCGAGACTCGCGACGGCACTTTCAGCTCGAACTCCACATATAGTCATCGCCAAGCTTCCAGGCCTGATCCTGAAGGAACGCTATTCACAATGCCCTGTGCCTTGTCTTCGCATGTCCGCACCAGGATGTAATATAGGTTGTTGTTCATACGCTGGGCCTCTTCGTCTCGATCTTCATGCGCGTAGGCCCCAGCGTCCTCCTGAGCTGCGTCCCTCATCAGCTCGTCTATGTGCGGATCCACTGCCATACAGTAAGCCTCAAAACAAAACTCCAGTTCTCCCAGGTGATCACGTCCTTGTACTTCGCGTGCTCGTCCAGCTCGGCTGAGAACTCGTCAGGTCTCCCGAGCAGCTTGGTATATTCCAGCGGTTTGATACGATGGACAGGTCCTGCTCGATACTCCTCATGTCCTGATACTCCCGCTGCTCTCGCTGCTGCCCGAGCGTTGGCCCGTTGGGCCTGCCTCTCGATCTCCATGATCTGCGTCACGTTGTCTGACCACAGCGCTCTCCATGCCCACAAAAGATTCAAACCTCCTCCGCGAAAGCCATCTCCGGTCGCGAAATCTGGAGCTTGGCCGTGGGCACAACCAGGCTCCGCTACCATGCGGAACGGCGAATACCGTTGGGTTTTTTTCCCTCGAGCCAAACAGTTTCAGTCCATACATATCTATATGTATATATATATATATATATGTGTGTGTGTGTATGCTCACATCTCTTGAAACCCCGCAGAATAGACAAATTTTGGCATGTCGGGGCCCTCGCGGGGAGTCCTCAGGGAGCCACCGTGGAGCCTCTACAGGGCCTCTGGGAGCCATCTTGGGCCGTATGATGCGGCGCCTTGCTGGCCGTAGTGGAGTCGTTTTGGGTTGGGTGGTGCAGGTGTGGGGCTATCATGGGGCCATCTTGAGCAGTTTTGAGCCCGTGCCGGAATCTTCTTGAGTTGTCTTGGGCGTCTCTCGGGCCGTGCTGGGGCCGCGTGGAACCGTCGTGGGGCCTTCCTGGAGGCCTCATGGCACGTCTCGGGTCGCTGGGCAGAGCATCTGAACAAGTTGGCCAAACATGCAGATGTCCGTGAGCAACGGTCAATTGTTGGCATGTTGGCCTTCGCGGAGTGTGCTCTGGGCGTTATCGTGGAGCCTCTACGAGGCCTCCAGGGGCCCGCCTGGGCCGTCTCCGGCGCCTTGAGGGCTGTATTGGAGCCATCTTGGGCCGGGTGGGGCCCGCGTTGGGCCGTCAATGGGCCATCTTGGGCGATCTTGAGCCCGTCTCCGAGTCCTCTTGAGCTGTCTTGCGCATATCTATGGCCGTCCGGGACCGCCTGGAGCCGTCGTGGGGTTCTCCTTAATGCTTCGTGGCCCGGCTCGAGTCGCTGGTCAGTCAGGGCCTCTGACCCAGATTGCCTAAATGCATGTCTTTTTTGCCAGGGAATGAGGCTGGAACATATTCATTACCAGTGGCGGGCTTTTGTTCAATCCCCAACTTTTTGAGGTTCGGGGACGACGTCGGGGTGGTGTGGTGTATACTTTTTTCCCATTTCCCGGGGGGAAGCATCAAACAAATTATACACCAGGATCCTCAGGATCCGAACACACCAGGTTCCGTTTTCCTGTGCGCATTTCAGTGCGGGGCCGGAAAGAGCGTCGGTGTATAGAGTTCGGCTCCTAAAATCTCTTGTTAGGACCCTCGCGGAGGGTGCTCTAGCAGCCATCCTGGAACCTCTACGGCCATCCTGGACCACCTGCGGCGCATTGCGGGGTGTATTCTGGCCATCTTGGGCTGGGTGGGGCCCCTTGTTTGGCCGTCGTGGGGCCATCTTGGGTGATCTTGAACTCGTCTCAGTGTCATCTTAAGCTGTCCTGGGCGTCTCTTGGGCTGCCCCGGGGCCCCCTTGAGCCGTCGTGGGGCCCTCATGGAGGCCTCTCGGACCGTCTCGGGTCGCTGGTCAGGGCCTCTGAAACAGATTAGCGAAAAAGACAGTTTTCCGACGGAAATGAGCACATGTTGGCTTGTTGGGGCCCTCGTGGGAGTCCTCTGGGAGCTCTCGGGTGGCCTGTCTGTCGATGTAGAGATCTGTTGGAATCGTTCCCCGAACAGTGCTTGCACTTGCATTTCTAAAGAACTGGATGGGTGTCCCAAGGATTTGCCACGTTCCGGTTTGTTGCCGCCCGCTGCCGCCTCCGTCGGTGTCTTGGGGGTTCGCCACGTTCCGGCCCGTTGCCGGCGCTTTCCGCTTGTGGGGGTGTCTTGAGGATGCGCCACGTTCCAGCCAATTGCCGCCCCTTGCCGCCAGTTGGGGTGTCCAGAGGATTCACCATGTTCTGGCTCGTTGCCGGCCGTTGTCGCTTGTGGGGATGTCCAGAGGATTTGCCACCTTCCAGCCCGTTGCAGCTTGTTGCCGGCCGTTGCCGCCTGTGCGGGGTTCCCGAGGTCGCACCGAGGACGTAAAATAGTTTACACCATATAGCATGCACCACATACATGCCACCTCGAGCTTACACCTCCGAGCTTGCACGACATAGCCTGCACCACACAGCTTGCACCCCGTAGTTTTCACTTCCAGTGCGCACACGACATAGGTTCTCCTTTCTTAAAGGGAAATAGGTTCTACCACCCTCCCCCCCTGGACTTATCGATTTCTCGGGAACCTATGCAAAACAGATCTGATTCTGACCCAATGTCCATCCGACCTGTGAATTCATACTACCCCAGCCAGGCTGGTATCGGCCCCCGTCTATGCGCGCGCATTCGTTTATCAAAAACCACAAGTTGTCAATAATCCTTTGCAACAAATGGGACGAAGTGCGCACGCTCGCGTCGTCGCACGCGCATGCCGAAAGCTTTCAAACAAATCCCAACTTCGGAAGGATATCAAAATCGAGTGTCCAACACACATGAAACACATGGCTTCGCCACACGGATGTTCAACAAAAGCGTGCGCCCGCGCGCTCTCTTGCGATTTTTATAGAAAACCCTAAGTTGTTAACCATCTCCATAAAGTACTACCACACGGGCTTCGCGCGCGTGCATGTCGAAATCTTTCGAACGCCCTTGCGCGCGTGCTGGGCTGGCACGATCCGTGTCAAATAATACCATGCGAGCCACACTAGCGCGTCTGCCGCGCGCGCATTTCGAATTCCTTCCAATACCTTCATCACCGACGCGAAGACGCAGTCATCGTCGTCGGCGTGAGCAGCATCGGCGCCGTCACTGGCTGCCCCGTCGTCGCTGTCAGCATCGTCACCAGCATCGCTACTATCATCACCGTGTCTACCGTTGTCGACGTTGCCATGATACCGCGCCCGCCTAAGTCGCCGACTCGCATTGCAGTGCCCGCTGGGGTGCGCCGGGCGGTCAGCGCCACCGCGTTCGCGTGGGTCGCGCCAAACTGGCTGGCCGCTGCGCGCGCGAGCATGCGCGGGCTAGCGCGGCCGCATATATGTACCAGCCAACACCCAACACTCATCGCAATCGCTCCCGCATGGGTTTTGCAAACCAAATGGCGGGTGGGTGGGGTGATTGTGCGAGCAATTGTGTTGACAACTTCAAGTTCGGCAAGTGATTTACACCACATTGGTTCCACCGCATAGCTGACACCGCATAGCTGACACATCGACAGTGCAATCTCGCACTTGCTGTGGGCCCACGCTGGCTGACACATTGCAATGTTGCGGTCGGCGTTTTGAGTGAACGTGCCGAATTCCGACTGATGTTGGGCTCCAGATGGGCCTGAAGACTTCGTGTCCCATTATATCGTCATTGGCGCTGACGTTGCGAATTCAGGCCCGCCACATACCGAGGCACATGTCTATGTACAGTAGATGTCACGTGCACCTGAAGCTATCGGCAACCACTGTGGCATCACAGTACACGCGAATGTCGATGTATGTACTGATTTGTTCATGGGTGCGGGTCGGAATTTCGCAGGATTTCCACCATCTTTGGGATGCCGTGGTCAGCATTAAGGATGAACCCATTTATTTCGGCCAGATCTGGGTCCCAAGAGGAGCCCCAATTCCTCGAACTCACTTCGGTCGCATTTGATGAACGGCTCCGACATGGAACAACATGTTCCAGCCCGATGTGTGTATATATATATATATATGTACACACGGTGTAAGTTTAGGCGTAAGTCATTGTGTGTAGAGAGAGAGGTCGATGTCGAAGTATCTTCGGATGCGGGAGCGGGACCGCAAGCGAAAACAGTTGTTGGCGCGTATGTTTATATTGATGCAGAAGTTGAGGTGTATGTATATATATATAGAAAAAATATGTACAGCCAGGTGTCCTTGTAGATGGAGGTGCAACTGTTTATTCAGCGGCATAGGTGGGCTAAAGGACAAGACATGTAGTTCTCGAGATGAGGGGCTAACATAGAATTACGTGCAGTTTCAGAGGAAGGTGGAGGTAGTGATGTGGAGTTGCCGATGTAGGATGTATGGATGTAGATGAAGATGCAGATGCACATGAAGAAGGGAACGTAATTGCGTATATGGGTTTGCTTTTAACGGATGAGGGATCATTAGTTCACCCCGACGGTGCACGCCATATGTTGGCAAGCTTGGGTTGTAAGGTGATGTCTCCCACTTCGCAGGACGTGGGCGTGCCGCTGCCGAGTATAGAGGAGATGCTCGCGCGGGGCACAGATGGCACTGTGGCAGAGCAATCTATTCAGAGTCCATGGCCAGGGACTGAGCCTCCGCCAACAGAGTTAACGTTCTCAGGGCTCAGACCTGGACAATTGTTGATCGCCAGCGCACGGGCCAGCAATTCTTGCGGCAGTTGCAGGGCTTGGTCGGCGTTGACCAAGCCCGACGACAATGGGGAGCTATGGGAGCACCACGCCGCAACTGCGCCCTTGCCGCCAGAGACTCCAGGAATCCCGAGCTTCGTCGAAGGCTCTCTGAGGTCTGCCGGCTTTCTCACCGAGGGCCGCCTTCGCGTCCGGGTGGCACGCAACAACGGGCCTCCCTTGAGCAAGCTCGGCTTCGAACTGATCGATTGCTTGGGGATCCCGAGCAGCGTGTCGCATAACCTCTACGTCACCATTTTCACAGCCAGAGGTCGGACGGGGCTAGAACAAGTATAAATTCGCTCCAGAGCGTTCTGGAACGCTCTGAGATGACCGCGGCGCCCGAGACATCCTCCAGATCCGCCGGATCTCAGAGATTCTCGATTCATTCTCACCCGATTTGATCCTCGTCATGGCTTCGTCTTAAGAGGAGTGGTGCCTGCGGGCGTATCAGCGCTCGACCTCTTCTGCACGGCGAACGTGCCCGGGAGAGACGAAACGCTGGCATTGACGACGCGGACCGCCTTCCACACGGCGGCCCCGGAGTGGAGGCACCGCGAGCAGCTGAGAGATTGGAGGTTTGGGATGCCCGTGCAGATCCAGGTCTGTTGCGTTGCATCTTCGAGGGGGCCTCACCTGTCCCCAAAATGGGTGCCTTTTCTTGTGCCCGACGCGGGCTCGAGGCGGACTCGACGCGGATTTGGTGCGGACTCGACGCGGATTCGGCACGGATTCGACACGGATGCGACGCGGATAGGGCCACGACGGGACAGACAAGGCCCCCCGAGGATGCAACAGAAGGTTAAGTCGGGCATGTCCTTCTACAAGAGGAATACCCCACAATAGTTTAAAGATAGTCTGGGGACGATTTTTCGTGCTCTCTGGGCTATGCTTGGCCACTCTTTGAAATGTTCTAGTTTGTCTTCAAAAATCCGCCTGTAGGTTGACATGCCCGACCTAAACACAAGGTCTGGAGCCGGGAGATCGGCGAGTCCCCTGCGCTTCTGGGCCAGGTCTGCCTCGAGCAGGCCCAGTTCCAGGAGGGCTTCGAGGGGGAGGTGCAGCTGCAGGGCGCACCTCGCCCGGGCGGCGGGGAGGCCTTCGCGCACGTCAAGCTCGAGATCGAGGCCTTTGCCGCCCCGAGGGCCACCGCGTCGGCCTGGGAGACCGAGGTGAGGGGAAGAGAAGCGTCCTTCTCCTCCTCCTCCTTCTCCTCCTCCTCCTCCTCCTCCTCCTCCTCCTCCTCCTCCTCCCTCGCTCCTCCTCCTCCTCCTCCTCCTCCTCCTCCTCCTCCTCCTCCTCCTCCTCGTCCTCCTCCTCCTCGCTCCTCCTCCTCCTCCTCCTCCTCCTCCCTCCTCCTCCTCCTCCTCCTCCTCCTCGCTCGCCTCCTTCCTCCTACCTCCTCCTCCTCCTCCTCCTCCTCCTCTCGCTCGCCTCCTCCTCCTCCTCCTCCTCCTCCTCCTCCTCCTCCTCCTCCTCCTCCTCCTCCTCCTCGCTCGTCCCTCCTCCTCCTCCTCCTCTCTCCTCCTCCTCCTCCTCCTCCTCCTCCTCCTCCTCCTCCTCCTCGCTCGTTCTCCTCCTCCTCGCTCGTCCTCCTCCTCCTCCTCGCTCGTCCTCCTCCTCCTCCTCCTCCTCCTCCTCGCTCCTCCTCTCGCTCCTCCTTGCTCTGCTCGGCTCCCCCTCCTCGCCCCTCCTCGCTCGGGACCTGCCCCCAATGACACAGGCGTCTACGCAACAGCCCCGGGTGTTCACTTCTACCGGCTGGTCCTGTCTGATCGGTTATTCCAGCGGGTGCGTCCGCTGCAGGGCTTCGCACGCAGGGGTGCTCCATGTGCGAGCGGTTCGCATGCCCTCTATCTATGGTCAACGTCGGCCCGAGCGATCCGATCGGATGGCGTTTCCGGACGGCGGGATCCGATTCGGTCGTGATGTTGCGGCGATCCGATCCCCTCGGGGCCCAGATCCTCGGACTCTGGAGGGGTCGCGACCTCCCCTCCCCTCTCCCCCTTTCCCCCTTCCACTTCTCCCTTCCCCTCCTTCGAATCAAGCTCGAAGGGCACGTTCTGCCCAAACACAAGCTCTCGGAGGTCCGCGCGGAGTTCTTGGATCTGCGCTGGACCTCCTTGGCGGCACCTCTGGCGCCGCCCTTGGCGCGCTCCGTTCTCCAGGGAGGGGTACTCCAGATTTCGTAATAAAGGGAGGGGGGTCTCATTTCGGGGGGGGGGGGTCTCTTCCAGGCTATCTTGGAGGGCCTGGGGGGGTCTGGGGACGATGTTTTGGAGGGTTCTCCCACGGGGGGGGTCTGAAATGGCTTGTCTTGGAGGATCCAGACCCCCTCCCTTTTATTACGAAATCTGGAGTAGCACACCGCCCCTCCAAGGAATCCGCGCGGACCTCCGAAAGTTTATGGTCATGCCTATTGCTCTTCATACGACGGACACCACGACCTTGCTTTTTTTCCCCGTCAGGGGCCCTGGGACTCACGGATCGGCCCGGCTCGTTGCATCAGGCCCACAGTTCAGAAATCCCGCAGATGCGGTGCAGGAGTGAAAGGGGTGCCCTGGGTCGAACAGCTAAAGCCAAAGTTGCCGAAGTCTGCAGCTGGCGCCAGGTTTTGAGAACGCTTTTCTCTTTCAGCACGGACCTGGGACAGCCACCGTTGGATCCCAGTCCAGCCCCCCGGGAGCCTTCCATTCCTCTCCCATGCATTCCCTACCCCTCCGTCCCCCATCTCCTTCATCCCCCATCCCTCTCCCACCCAACGCACCCATCTTCCCCATCCCCCATCCCATCCCATCGCTGGGGCGAGAAGACCACCTCAGAGACGACCGCGCTCCGAATCCCTGTGCCCCGCGATCTGCCCGGCAGCGCACCCGTCAGGACCCGGAAGAAATTCGCGAACACTCGTGCCACATTCATCTGTCAATGCCCCCCCACAAATGATCAATGTTGGCGGTGGGTTGAATGAGTTGCACTTCGACCGCAGCCTTCCCTGCGCGTGCCAACTTTGAGTTTTGGGGAGCGGGGGAGTGTCCACTAGATGTTTCCTCCTACCGTTCAGTCGAGCCTGTCCCTCTACAGGAGGAATCTTCAAAAACACTACAAACATAGTCTGGGGACAAATGTTTTGAGCATGCTCGACCATGTGCTTCGTTAAAGGCTTAACGACTTCTGCCGTCCTTCGACTCGCGCTGGAGCGGCCGCGAAGTGCTCGAACTTTCCCTGGAGATCTCTGGATTTACCTGGATTTACCCAGATTTATCTAGATTTACCTGGATTGACCTGGATTTACCTCGATTTATCTGCATTTACCTGGGTTTATCTGGCTCGATTCTCACAAGTCGATTGGCGAAAAGTCGACAAGCCCTTAGGGAGTGCTGACTCTTTCTGCTGGGGGTACGCTCTAGCTTCCGTCCAAAATCCGCCTGCAGGAGGACCGGCCCGACCCCAGTCCTGCCGGCAGACCGCGGGGCCTCCTGCCGTGCCTCTCGCGCGCCCTCCCTGCCTGCTCTCGGGGGCGGCGCCTCTCCCGGCGCAGCCGGGGAGCACGCCGTCGCCCATCGCAGGGCGGATTTCGCTCGGGAAACGACAGGGTCATTGACCTTCCAGAGAGCTATTTTTTAGCACGGGAGACCTAAAAACCTAAAAAGCTGAGCGAAACAGCCTAAAACCAAGACGTAGAATAGCTCTGGGATAGGTTTTTAGGTCGGGTGCTATTTTTTAGCCCTCCTGGAAGGTCAGGGGTGGGCCCGGAGAGTGTCCTGGAGAATTCCGTTCCGGATTTCGAGGCGAATTTCGTGCGGTTTTCTCTGGCCAGGAATGAAGACAACAGAAAGAATCCACGCGCAATGTTCGCTCGCCGTTTCGGGGTTTTGCATTGGCAGAAATCCACGCAAACATCCGCTGCAGCACGTCTGCAAGGTCGGTGCAGTGATCGATGCGGTGCTGACTGATCCTGCTATCGCCTGGGCCTCCCAGACGGTGTCGGGACAGGGGTCGGAGGATCGCGCCGCAAGGCCGGTGCATCGCCGATGCACCGACGATGCGGCTCGGTGTGGAGCCCGTGCTGTTTCCACGCCGACGTCGCGGATGCATCGCCGATGCGTCGGCGATGCATTCGCGATGCGGCGCGATCCTTCGACCCCATCTACCTTGAACCCATCCAGGAGAGGCCTCTATGTAGGTGATAAACACAATGCAGTCGAAACTGGCAGTAAGGCTGATCGACTTCCCAAGGGTCTCCTTGAAGCCTGGCCTCGTCGGTCATTTTCGCTCCATCCTCAGACACTTTCGATGGCCAGCCCCGCTCGAGAAGCGCCGGCATGGCCTTCCAAGGCCCAAGGCCCCTTGCACCCTCACCGCACAGTCCTGCTCTCAGCTTTCGCTGCACACGGACCTGGCCATTCGAGGGCCTGCGCGGCGTCTTCGGAGCAGCGCCGGAGCCCCCCCGGGGCGCTGCGCCCCGGGCTCTGCCCCCCTGGCGCTCTCCGCGCGCCTGGGAGGGTGGCCCAGCGCCGCGCCACGAAAGCCGCGCGGATGTGCCAGAGGCCATGCTTGTGGTGCAGGGGAGACCCGTGCCAAGAAACACCCTGCCTGCCTCCCTGTTTTTTGGGGGGGAGTTCGATGGTATTGCGATGGGGAGCGTCACGTTCCCACACCAAAAGTCGATCGACGTCCTTGGGTTTCAGGGTTGGGTTTCTTGTGGGAGGCTTCTTGTGATCGAGCCCCTACTTCATTTGTTGTCCCCCGTCCTGCCACGAGGTCGGCGAGGGCCAGGGCTTCTCGGCGCTCATCGGCGACCAGGACCTCACGCGCGGAGTGCCGGGCCTGAAGCCCGGTCGGTACTACCAGCTGCGCGCCCGCGCGCTCTCGGTCGAGGGAGCATCGCCGTGGAGCGAGCTCTCGGAGCCCGTCAAGACGCCGCCCGACGTGCCGAGCCCACCAGGCGGCTTCCACGTCGATGCGATCGACCCCCCCCCGACAGATGCTCGCGTCGTGGGAGCAGACACGGCAGAAGAGGTCTTCGGGCACTCCTGCGTCGGTCTTCGGCGGCTTTCGGGCCTCGAGGTACGTTCCAGCGGCTTCGCCTCGCCGAGGGCGTTGCGGGGGCGCCGAGGTCGGGGCCGCCGGAGGCCCCAGTTTTTGGCCCGAGACCCGCACCGCCTCGCGTCGTGAAAAACCACAACGGGAGGTTGTTGGTCATTTTCGGCCTACCGGGGCCCTCGCCGAGCCCAGGGATCATGAGAAAACGTCTCGGGATGAAAAGCCGGCCCCGGGAGAGGGTCGGGGACCTCCGCCGACCGCGCACTGAAGGAATCAAGACATGGCATGTCTGGGATTCGACATCGACTCTGGTCGGCTCGAGCCGATTCGATTCCGGCAGCCCGGTGCCGCCCGATGCGGCCGCACGGCGTTGCCGTGCATCTCGGCGCAGCCCATTTGATTCGGTCTCGGCTCCGTGCCGATGCGGCCCGGTCCGACGCACAGTCCGATCCAGTCCGATTTCCCGATGGGGTGCTGACCGCTCCTGCCAGGGCAGCTCCAGTGCGAGTTCACCACCATGGCGTCAGTGGAGCTGAGGTGGCAGCCACCGGCGGACAACGGCGACCCCGACCTCTCCTACGAGATCGCGACGGCCCCGAGCGAGGACACCCCAGAGGGCGAGTGGAGCCGCATCGGCCTGGAGGCCATTGCGCGGGGCTTGCAGAAGGCCCGCCGAGGGTTTCTGCTCTACAAGGTGGAAGGGCTCAAGCCCGGCGCCCCGATGTATTTCAAGCACCGCGCCAGGAATTGCATCGGCTGGAGCGCGTGGTCGGAACCGTCCCGTTTCATGACACGGGCCACGCGGCCAGGCAAGCTGGCGGCAGGCGGCCTGAGGCTCGTGGACGAGACGCCGACCACTCTCCGCATCAGCTGGCAGGAGCCGCCCACCAACGGCTCGGCTGTGGCCCGGTACGACATAGTTGGGGGTCCGAGCTTGAGGGTGTTGCGCTGGGCCATGCTATGCACGAACCTGTTGGAGAGGAGCCCCGCCGCTGATAAGCTTTTCAACGTCGACGAGTGCAGCGGCCACGACTATGGGGAGATTGTGGGCACAGAGGAGTTCTCGAGCTTCTACTGCAGCACTTGCATGTTCGTGTCGCTGCGTGGGGAGGAGCGCAGCCTGGAGCTGACGGATCTACTCCCTGGCCAGACCTACTACTTCACGATGCGCGGCGTGTGCCCTCAGGGCAAGGGCGACTTCAGCGAAGTCTCTTCGGTGAAGATGATGCCGAGAGTCCCTGTCGCCGGCGACGCCCCGCAGATCGGACAAGTCACGACGACGGAGGCAGAGCTGATCTTGTGGCTCCCGTATGGCAACGGCGTTCCGATAGACAGCATATGCGTCGAGTGCTCCCGCACCTCCGGTGCACTTTCGGAGGAGCAGGTGGACCCTGAAACTGGCGAGCCCTTGGAAGAATTTGCCTTGATGAGGATCGTGCAGAGCCCTCGGGAGTTCGAGCGCCTCTCCCGGGTCGGGCCCGAGACAGAGGAGTTGGAGGGCCGCAGAGGCTACAGAGGTTGGATTTGGGGCATGACACAGGGCCTGCTCGGTGCCTACCGCGACGAGGGCGTGGACGAGGAGGTGTGCTTCGAAGACGGCCACGCGCCAGAGATCGCAGCCGCCACCAGCTGCGTCTACAGGGCCACAGTGCGAGGCCTCCTGCCTGGCACTGCGTACACGGCCAGGTGGTCGAGCCACAACTCCTGCGGATGGTCGGAACACACAGAGTGCGCCTGCTTTACCACCGCGGGCACAGCCCCGGACGCGCCCCCGGGGGTGATGCTCTGAGTCGCGCGGCGAAGCCGGGCACCCAGAGGCTCGCGGAGGGATGGAGGGACCGACGGGGTGAGGGCAGCAAGGGTGCGCGAGGAGAGCATCACCGAGATCCGGCGTCAAGAGAAATATCACTTCACGAACTGTATGCGGCTGGAGCAGGGGCAGGGTTTATCGCGATCCAATTCAATGTCGACTCCGGGCGGCTGGATCCGATTCGAGTCCGACGGTCCGATGCAGCCCGATGTTCGCACGGCGTTGTTGTGCATCTTGGCGCGGCGGATTTGATTCGATGTCGATTCCGTGTCGACATAGCCCGATGCGAAGCATATTCCGATCCGACCCAGTTCTCCGATTTGGTGATGATTGCTCCTGTAGGGGAGCGGGGCGATGGACGAACAGGCAGCAGCCTGGTCAACAGCGCCGCACCTGCTCAAGGTTTTTTTTTTGCTCAGTCGTCCTGGGGCTCGCGTCCCAGCCGCGGGGCCTTCGTGACCCCTCCCTGCTCTCCCCCCTTCTGGCTGCGCACTCCCCTGCCCAGATCTCCGTGCGACGTGAGTAAACTTCCAAGGACGAAGTCGGCACAGCACACAAAATGATGGGAGATCTGCGCTGAACCCACCCTGGCGGCGCCTCCATCTCCGCCCCTGGCGCGCTCCGTGCGCCGTGGAGGGGAGTCCAGCGCCGCTCCAAGGAACCAGCGCGGACATCCGCATGTATTGCATATATCTGCTCGCCTGGCAAAATCTACGACCATTGCGTCTTCCCCATCTCGGGCTCCGAGGTTGACGGATCGGTTTGGCTCCAGAGATCAGGGTTACAGCTTAGAAAGTCAGCAGGCGTGGATGGGAGTGAAGGGGGTGCCCAGGGTCGAAAAGTTGAGGCCAAGGTTGCCGAAGCTTGCCGATGGCGCGAGGTTTCTGAAAACACGTTTTCAGACCTGGCGTTGCCACCGTTGTATCCCAGTCCAGCCCTCAGGCTCGCTTCCATTTCTCCCCCATCCCCCTTCCCCCTCCTTCCCCCTTCTCCTTCATCCCCCTTCAATTCCCCAACCCAATGCGCCCCTTCCCTCCCTCCCCCCTCCCATCGCTGGCACGAGACGACCACCTCAGGAACGACGACCACGCCCCGCACCCTGGTGCTCTGCGAGCTGTCCGCCAGCGCACTCATAGGCCGCGGGGGCACCTCCCCGGCTTCTCCTCCTTCTCCGCCTCCTCCTCCTGCAGGGTCTTCCGTAGCCATTTTGGCTCAAGATGCCCGTTCCCCTGGGGAACACGTGGATACCGCTAGTCCGCGGCAGTCTCAGTGTTTTTGTGAGCTCCTGGTGGAGCAACCTCTTGTGAGCTCCTGCAGGAGCATCAGATGGGGAGTGGCAGCAAGGATGCGTACTCCACGTGCACGGGCTGCGGCAACTGGGCGTGGAACTGGCGCCTCAAGAAGCAGAAGGGCGCCTGCGCCATCTGTGGCACGCAGATGCCTGGGTGGTCTACCTCGGCCAATGGCACGTGGTTCGCCCCGTGGGGGGGTAAGTCTGCCTGGCCCAAGCTCCCCTCCGCGCCGACGTTGGACGACTACATGGCCAAGGCGTTGCAGTCGGCTGGCCTGGGCGCGGATCCTGCTGCGGCGCAGCTGGCCTCTCAGCTTGGGGCCTTGGCGGCGGCGAAGAAGCCTGCCGCTGCGCCCAAGCCTGCCTACTCGGTTCTCAAGGCGGCCACGGCGGAGTGCTCCCGCAAGCAGGACGCCTTGGATAGGGCGGCGCGTGCGGTCGAGAGCGCCAAGCTGCAGCTGGAGAAGGCGACCGCGGTCTGGGAGAAGGCCACCGATGAGATGGTCGAGGCGGAGTGCGCGCGCCTGCAGGCTCAGGAGCTGGTCGACACCTCCTCGGACAAGCCTGACGGCATCACCTTCAAGGTCGACCCCTCCCTGTTCGCGGAGCTGGACGAGCTGGAGGAGTCGGACAGGAAGGCGCTTGAGATGTTCCAGAAGCAGCTGGAGGAGATTTCCAAGCAGGCGTCGGAGAAGCAGAAGGAGTTCCAGCAATTGCTGGACCAGGCGAAGAATGCCCACAAGGAGGCGGCCACCAAGCGGCGTCGTCGTGACGAGGACGGTTGTGCAGTCCGCGGTGAAGGTGACGGTGGAGGAGCCCCCTCCGCGGCCGCTGCAGGCCCAGGCGGCGCCTCTGCGGCCGCCAGCCAGGGCAGCAAGGCCTCGCCTGCCGTCTCCGAGGCGGTGCGCAAGGACATGCGCGCCAAGTTCCAGGACAATTCGGTGGTCCAGGCGAAGGCGGCCGCTCGTGCCAAGACTGCTGCCAAGCCTGGTGTCCAAGGCGCTGATGTCGGCCCTCCTGCTGCTGCAGCCACGGGTTCCTAGCGGGGCTGCTCCGTGCCCCTGGCAGCGGGGCGAAGCGCTGCTGGCTCATGAGGACGTACCTGATCCTGAGGATGACTCGCTGTCCATCCTCTTCGGCAACATCACGGAGTGGGGGCCGCAGGCTGCACGATTCTTGTCCCAGGAGTCGGCGCGCAGCGTGGTGGCCTTCTGCGAGACACACAAGGGACCTGATGATATGCATGACATCCGGTCGAGGTTGGACAAGGACGGCTGGAGGGTCACCCACACGGCTGCTCGGCCATCGGGCAGGTCGGACACGGGCCTCTCTGGCGGGGAGTGGATACTGACTAAGAAGCACATTGCGGCGACGAGCTTTGAGAGTGTTCGCCGCGCATCTTTGGAAGCGGGCAGGTTGGACCCCTGCCGCGGGTTCGTGCCGCTGGTGCTTCACACTCGTGCTGGCAATTTGGTGCTGATATCTGCCTACCTCCAGCCTGGCCTGGGGGTGAAGGGGTGGAACAACGAGGTGCTCGTGGCGCTGGGCTCGTTCGTCCGCTCATTGGCGGACCCCTTCTTGATCATGGCCGATTGGAATATTGAACCAGGGCCCTTTGTGCAGTCGGGCTGGCCTGAACGACTGGGTGCGCGGGTGGTCACACCGACGTGTATCACTACATGCGACAAGGGTCCTGGCAGAATGTACGACTATGGCCTGGTGGGCCGCGGCTTCCCTGACGTGACCTTGAGCCCTGACTTGTCGGTGCCGTGGAAGACGCACTGCGGGGTTCACATCTCGGTGATGGCAGCACGCACCCAGCGCTGGTACCGCCAGCTCGTGCTGCCGCAGCCGCTGCCGTCTCGAGAAAGGCCCTGCGCGGCCGCTGACCCAGACAGCAAGACGTCGAAGCGCAAGGCGGCCGCACGTGAGCGCAAGGTACAGCAACTTCCGTCTGACATGCAGGACTTGTTCGGTGATTTCTTTGGGCCCATGGAGGGGCCAGATGGCATGACGTCCTTTGGGGGCCCCCAGAGCACGCACTGCTCGCCTCCCAGGCCCGCTGGGCCATCGGGGGTTGAGGGTACCGACTCTGGGGGCAGTCGATCTGATGTCGGCAGCGAGGTGGCTTTTGCTATTGCGGCTGAGACTTGGGACGAGGCTATGACTCAGATCTACTGGGAAGGTGTCCCTGAACCGCATGGTCAGGCCCCGTCTGGTTTCCTGGGCCATCATGCTCCCTACGATCCTGCACGTCACTTCGCCTTCCGCTGGCAGGCTAGGGGCCGTGTGCGGGTCGATGCTTTGCACAACCATTGGGTCACGGTCATGGAGAGGGCCGTGCTCCTGCATGAGAAGGTTGACTCTGACAAGTGGAAGCAGTACTCAGGCCGTGCTCGTGGCCCTGCCTGTTGTTGGAAGCTGGTACGGTCGACTCCTGGACGTGCCCACATGCGCAACGAGCAGGCTGAGTGGTGGGGCCTTGTTAGCACGCTGGTCACGCGCTACGTGGCCCTGGTGAGGAATGCTTCTGACCCGCACCAGGCGGCCCAGTGCGTCGTGAAGGCGCGTCAGTTGATCGAGCAGCTGGACGGCAAGTCGGACGAGCTGTACTTTGGCAAGAAGCAGGACCCCCAGGAGGTCTTCGTCTGGAAGGGCATGGTGCTCAGCCTCGATCTGGTCGATGCTGCTGCCTTGCCTGAGCTTTTGGAGAGAACCCGCAGGTGGGCTGACCTGTCAAACGCTCGTGCCATGATGGCCTCCAGGTCCGCCTTCATGAACTGGGTCCAGGAGATTTGGTCCGCTAAACCTGGGGCCGTCCACAGGCATGTGAAACCAGCGGAGGCCCCAGTTTGGGAAAGTAAGGACTCCTGGGGCACCGTCACTTCGGACAACCAGGCTATGCTTCAAGGTCTGGCGAAGGAGTGGCAGGCGATGTGGACCGACCCAGTCGACTCGCCTGAGGACGTGCTGGCGATGATGCAGAAGTGTTTCGATGCGGCCAGGGAGGACCCCCTGCCCGCCATCACGCTGCTGGACCTGGATGCGGTGTTGCCGAGGATCCCTGCGAGGAAGGCCAAGGGCGTGGATTCGCTGAGCCCGTTGGATATCCAACGGCTACCTGATGCAGCTCGTCAGGCCTTCGTGGACAACTTGAACGCTATCGAGGCAGCAGGGGTTTGGCCTTCCTGTCTCAGCAGTGTTTTCGGAGCAGCCATCCCGAAGGAGGCGGGGGGCTGTCGTGTGCTGGGGCTGGTTCCCATGTTGCAGAAGGTGTGGTCCAAGATCCGCTCTCGAGCTTCGGGGGAGTGGTCGGCTTCGCTCTCTGCTTTCTGGGATACTGCTATTGCTGGATCGTCCGCCTTACGGGCGGCGCTGATTCGTGCAGTGATGGACGAGGGGGCCCACGAGCTGGCCTTTGAGCATGCGACGCTTTTCTTAGATTTGACAAAGTTCTACGACTCGGTGAGTTTTGTATTGCTCATGCAGGCTGGCCTGCAGATTGGTTTCCCGCCGATCATTTTGTTGCTGGAGGTTGGCCTCTACTCCTTCCCGCGCCTGTTGAAGAAGGGCCAGATGATAACGGAGGCGGTGGAGGTCACCAGGTCGATCGTCGCGGGGTCGGGGCTCGGAGTACCCTTGGCCAAAGTCATGTTGCATCGGCTGTTGGAGAAGGTACACCGCGAGGTCCCTCCTGCTGGTCTGTGGAGCTATATTGATGACATTGTCGGCCGCGCGGAGGGTACCAAGCAGAAGGTCATCCGCGACCTCGAGGCGACGGCCGATGTCATGTCAGGTGGCCTTCGCGAGCTTCGTCTCCAGATCTCCACCAAGACGAAGCTCGTGGCGAGCTCGGACGACCTGGGCGCGGAGCTGGAGAAGCGGCTGCGCCGCAAGGGCATCCCTGTGGAGTTTGTGCGCGCCACGGTGGACCTGGGCTCCGACGCTGCCGCTGCCAGGGTGAGAGCCTCTGCCAGGATGATGAAGCGCCGCGCCCAGGCGAGGCTCAGACAACGTAAGGTGATGAAGGTCAGGCGTCTGGCTAAGCTGCGCTTCGTGACGAAGAAGCTCTGGTCGTCAGGCGTGTACCCAGCGTCCGTCTTCGGTCATCAGTTGATGGGAACCCCTCCCACTACGCTGTTGGCCATGCGACGTGACGCAGCTGCTGCGGTGGCTGGAGCAAAGCGGGGACGGTGCCTGACTACCGTGCTGCAGGCGATCTACGGCACTGCTGAGCCTGGTGTGGATTTACGCCGTCAGTTACTGCGTGAATGGGTGGCCTTGTGGTTGACACAGCCCGGCCTGCACCCACGTATCTGCAAGGTATGGCCCATGGTGCTGGCGAGGCTCAAGCGGGGCAAGGCCGTCTGCTGGAAGGATGTTCGCGGTCCGATTGCTGCACTGCAAGCGACCTTGTTGCAAGTGGGTTGGGATCCCCAGTCGCCGTTGGTGTGGTCTCGGCCCTTAGCAGACGGCACGATCGATGATTGGATCTTCCCCTCCTTCGGTGATGAGCAGTTCGGCACGGCGGTACTGGCCCATTTTGATGATATGCTGGGCGCTTTCATGGATGATTGTGTCGCGCAGCAGTGGCAGTCAGCGGCTCATCATGCGGCGGGCGACGACTTGGCGGGCGGCGCCGACTTGACGACTGTGTCCATTGAGCTGAACCGCTTCGCCAAGAGGTTGCAGTTTGACGAGTGGTCGGCGGATGTCGCCGTGGTGAGCGGCGGCCAGTGGTCTCGTGAGAGGCAGCTCGCTGCAGGCTATGCTTGTCCGTTGCTGTGCCCCCGCTGCAAAGAGATGCCTGAGACTTTAGCGCACCGTATTTGGACGTGCTCAGCTAATTGCGGGCACGAGGACTTTTCAAAGACTGATTTTCTGGTTCCCCAAGCCCTCGCCAGCCTGGACGCGCAGCCCGCGTTATGGCTTCGAGGAGTCCCCTCGAAGGACCTTGTGGTGCCCAAGTTTGTGGAGAGCTCGGAGGCGGCCCAGAAGGTCCTTCTTGGGGAGGGGGCCTTGCTGGATCACTGTGTGGCCCCTGGAGCTCCCCCCTTGTTCATTTTTGGGGATGGTTCTGGAGGCGAGTACAGTTCGGATCCCCGTCGGAGGCGATGCGGCTCGGCTATCGTGGTGATGTGTCAGGATGCCTCGTCGCCCTTCTGGAGCCCAGTGTGTGGGGTGGCTCAGATTCTCGCGGGCAGGAAGCAAACTGTCCCGCGTGCGGAGCTGCAGGCTCTCTGTCTCGCCCTCGAGAACTCGAGGGGACCGATTTGCTATGTGACCGACTGTAAGAGTGTGACTGTTGACTGGCACAACGGACGTGCCAAGTTCCCTCGGGGCCTCAACGGGGACCTCTGGGTCCGTGTCGGTGCCGCTTTGAGGTCCCGCGGCCCTGGGGAGGTTTCTGTTTTGTGGACCCCCTCACACAGGGAGGACGAGCTACAGTCGGTCAAGACTGAATTCGAGTTGTTTTTGAGCCTGGGCAACGCCAGTGCCGACGCCTGGGCGGGTGCTGCGGCCCAGTGGGCCTGGGAGTGGTGTGTGCTGCCCCCCGTCCCTCGCACCGACCTGTGGGACACGACGGCGGCACTGGTGAGGCTCAGAGCTCGGAGAGCTTTGCTGATGGCGCTCGAGGTTGAACCCTGGGTTGGCGAGAGACCTGCCCGCGAGCGTCAGCAGCGTAGGCCAACCCGTTTGGAGACGGCCCTGGCCAGGAGCTCTCATGTCTTTGTCCCCTTTGCGGGACGCTGGAGGTGCAAGCTGTGCAAGAATATTATCCCGCGTAGTAGGCTCTTCCAGGTCGCCTCGACCCAGTGTCCTGGTCGGTCTCTCGCCCCGCTGTTGGACGCTGGCGGAAAAACTGGCCTTCCCGCGGAGTATGGAGAGGGTTTCGAGGCGGCCACTGGAGAAGTGCGAGTGGGTGGTGTTTTGCTGCACCCGAGCCACCAGCTCGCCAAGATGAATGCTTTTGGACTGTTCTTTTGCATGACGTGTGGGCGCACGGCCACTGCGGACGCCAGGCACCTGTCTGTGGCGTGCTCCCCTCCCACCCGCAAAGGTGGGGAGAATCTGCGCAGAATTCGGAAAGGACTCTTTCCGAGCTATCGTGGCCCACCCGTGTCCGTGATGGCCGCTCAGTCTGAAGATGCTGTGCGTTGCTCCCTCCCCGCCTGCGGCCCTCTGCAGGACGCTTCACCTGCGGGTGCCCCGTCGGCCGAAGGGAGGGAGTCTGTTCCTTTGCTTGATGAATATTTGAGAGTGGCGTCGAGACGCCACCCGTGCGACACGGCGGCCGCCATGAGCTTCGACGAGGCGCCCCGTGCTGCCGCCGCTGGCCCGCCCGCTGCCGCCGCCGCCTTGAGGGAGGTGGTGGCGGGGCCTCTGGAGTGTGGCAGCGCTGTCCCTGGGCAGCAGCGGGGCGGTGCGTCTGTGTGGGAGGAAGGTTGGGAGTGATGGCCGCGTTGCGGCGCTCAGCAGAGTCCAGCAGAGTCCTCCTGCAGGGTCTGCTTGCCAGCAGGGCGCCCGTGCGCCTGGAACGACCAGGCATCGGGACGCCCCAGGCATGCCCCCAGGATTGGCAGCGGACCAGAGGGCCAGCATCCATTTCACGCCCAGGGGTCCAGCTTTTGTTTCAAGCAGCTAGTTACAGAGACCCCGAGCGGTTCATATCCTCCTGTTTTCTGTTTCCTGATGGCCTGAGGAATCCACGATCGCGGCCTCTTTCATCCTCCTCCTCCTCCTCCTCCTGCTCCTGCTCCTGCTCCTGCTCCTCCTCCTCCCTACGTCCCAGGCTCCCAGTGTGGTATCAAGACGAACTGTATACCACATCATCAACCCATCACTACAGAGACACATGCCTCGTAGCTGGCCTCTTCGCGACTGGCTGGGAGTGCCCATCTTTGTAGGCTCCTTTCCATTCAGCACGCATCAAGGAGTCTAGCCGCTCCACTTTATGTGAGAGGGGGGGGGCGACACTCCTCGAGTTTGCTGCTGCACGACACTTTTCGGGGACTGGCGCCAGGGGGGTACTTAGTTAAATGAACTATGGCCCGCCACTTCGAGCCGAGCTGGGTCTTGCAAACAGGGCAGTGGGCATCCTCACCCACGTATCTCCGCGCTGAACACCTCCAGTTATGCTTCCGCATCTTATGGGACAGCACGGCTCGTGGGGTGGCAAAGGACGGAGGGGGAACAACACACACACACACATACACACTTTTTCGTCAGCGGCGAGGCGGCGAACTCCGCTCCAGCGAGGCGCTAGAAAGAGGCACAAACTAGCGAATTGGCCGGCGGGCACAGAGATGGGGGGGGCGGCCGAGAGGAAGAAGGGACGCTCAGACGTCGAAGAGTTCGACGATGAGCAGCTGGGGGGGTGCAGCAGCAGCCAGGCGCGCAGGGCCAGAGCGCGGTGGGCGGCCGTGGCGAGCAGAACAACACACACACACACACGCACACACACACACACACACACACACACGCGCACGCACGCACGCACGCACGCACGCACGCACGCACGCACGCACGCACGCACGCACACACACACATACACACACACAGACACACGCGCGCGCGCACGCACGCACGCACGCACGCACGCACGCACGCACGCACGCACGCACGCACGCACGCACGCACGCACGCACGCACACACACACACACACACACACACACACACACACACACGCACACGCACGCACGCACGCACGCACGCACGCACGCACACACACACATACACACACACACACATACACACACGCGCGCGCGCGCGCACGCACGCACGCACGCACGCACGCACGCACCCACGCACGCACGCACGCACGCACGCACGCACACACACACACACACACACACACACACACACACACACATACACACAACCAACACACGCACACACATATCACACACGTGAGGACGAGCGGTGGGAGGGGTGTCTACTGGGGCCGCATCGGCTACAGAGTCGCAGTAAAACAGTTTCTGAACAAGTTGGCTCCACAAGGAACCAGCTCTGCGGATAAACTCGCTCCAGTTCCTCCTCCTTCTCCTCCTCCTCCTGCTCCTCCTTCTCCTCCTCATCCTCCGCCTCCTCCGCCTCCTCCCACCCGTGGGGCGGCGGCGCCCCCTCTTCCGCGCCGCCTCTTCCGCGCCGCCAATCGGCGCCCCGTCGCACTCCCGCGCGCGCGCGCGCTCGCGCTCGCGCGCGGGCAGGGAAAGTAGTTCGCCGCGCACGCGCCGCGCGGCCGCCGGGCGCAGGCGCCCTCGCATTCCCAGCGGCGTGCGCGGGTCCACGCGCGCGCGGGGGTGGGGGGGAGGGCGCCTCGCGCCCACGGCCCCCCCCAGCGCCGCGGGGCTCAGATGAGGAAGACATGCCAGGATGAAGCTGCCTGTCCCTCGCCGTCACCGCCGCAGTCGCTTTGAAATCTTGGCCAGAGCACATCCTTAGGGAGGTCCGGGGAGCAGCGGTATCGGTACTCCCTTGTCCAGGTGCCCCCCCTCCGATGAGAAAGAGGAGGAGGACGACGACGACGAGGAGGACGAGGGGGCAGGGGAGGAAGAGGAGGAGGGGGAGGAGGGGGAGGGGCAAGGAGGCAAGTTTGGTGCGCTCGCGCCATGTCGGACGGGCTACCCCTTCCACCCGTGCATTCCCATTGCGTTGTTGTTTCTCCCACGCAAGCGTGTCACGGTGGACCTGGAAGTCCAAGACAAACCTTTCGTACCATGCGCACTCGGAAGGGGCAGCTGCATACACAGGAGGAAGAGGAGAAGGAGGGGGAGGAGGAGGAGGAGGAGGAGGAGGAGGAGGATTTGGCAGATGAGCAGGAGGAAAAGGAGAAAGAGGAAGGAGGAGGACGAGGACGAGCAGCAGCAGCAGTAGTAACTGGAATAGAAGGAGCGGGAGGAGCAGTAGGACCAGGGGAATGCGGAAAAGGGGGAAGGAGGGGGCGACAAGGATGAGGAAGGACTCGGATATAGGAAAGTGGCCCGCGCTGAGGCGAGAGCGTCATTCTGAGCGACGGGAGCAAAGCCCCGATCCTAAAATGAGGCCCGCGCTGCTGCGGTAGCACCCTTTTGGAAGGACCGAGCACGTTCGTATTGGAGATGCACGAAAGGAACATCAGCTTGACACTATGCTGTTTGTGCAAACAGCAAACGCGAAGGTTTTCGCGTCACTCCCCGGCCATCTCCGGGGGGAGACGGGAGAGTAACATTCGGAAGCCGATTTTTAAAGAATATACACAGCCATGTCGATTGGCGAGTTGTCCTTGTTCGGCTCTCGCGCGGGCGTTGCGGCTCGATGTTAGCGGGCCTGCGCCCGCCATGTACGGTCCCGGGTCGGTTTCACTAGAGGGTGTTTTGCTAAACGGGGGTCTGTCCACTTCTGAAGTTTTGATGCTGAGTGGTTGTGGGGGGCGGCAGGTGATTGATCTGCAAACGTAGAGAGCAAGAGGGTGGAGGGGGACTGGATGGGGGCAGGCATATGATGAGGCGGAATAGAACGAGGCTGGAGGAGGAGGAGGAGGAGGAGGAGGAGGAGGAGGAGGAGCAGCAGGGAGGAAGTGCACGCGGAGGAGGAGGAGGATGACAACAAGTATGAAGAAACATGGCTGGTGGATGATACAGGAGAGGGGAGGGAGGCAAGCTAGGTGCGCGCGCCATATCTAACATACTACCCGTCCATCATCAGCATCATCATCAGCATCATCAGCATCAGCATCAGCATCATCAGCATCTACCTCATTATCGACCTTTTCCTTGTAAGTACTTTCCTGCTCTTCCTCCTCCTCCTCCACCTCCTCTTTGGAATGCTCCTGCTGCTCCTCCTCCTCTTCCTCCTCCTCCTCCTCCTCCGTCTCCTCCTCCTCCTCCTCGCAGTCTTCCTCCTCATCCTTCCCCCCCTTCCTTCTCGTACTCCCCTTCCTTTCCCCCCCCCTCCTCCCCCTCCTCCTCCTCCTCTTCTCCTCCTCCGCCTCCTCTTTTCCTCCTGCTCCTCCTGCTCCTCCTTTTCTTACTCCTGTTGCTCCTCCTCCTCCTATTTCCTCTTCCGTTTGCTTTTCTCGTCATGCCAGGCATGCCTTCGTAGTCTCGATGCCTTTTCCAGGTGGCGCCCTCGTCAGGGGTGCCTTGAAACAGATAGTGGTTGAGCTTGTTCCTGTCTCTTTTCTCACTCCTCCCTCTCGCGCAGCATCTCGGAGCTCCTTCCTCCTCTCTTTCCCTCCTCCATTCTGCATCTTCCCTGCCCGCCGCGCTTTAGCCGAGGCATCGCCACGATTTGCTACAGCACGGCTCGCCCCCTAATCAGCGTTCGCAGCTTACCAGGGGATCGTGATCTCGCCTCGGCGCCAGCTGCCTCCTCCGTCGGGCCAGGGGCGCCCGGACCTCTCCCGCGGGACAGCTCGGCAACAGAGGTGTCATCAAACGGTTCGTTGGGGTCTGACCCCTCGCCGCTCCTCTCTCACCCCTCTCGGAGCCCAGTGCCCCGAGGAAAATGCAAGCGAAACGGGCCAGACCACCTTGCCCGCAGCACCTCGGGGCCCCGTTGCGAGGATGTCTCAGGCGGAGCGCGCCAGACCACCTCGTGCACGCTCCCTGGGAGCCCAGAGCTGCGAGGATGTCTCAGGCGAAACAAGTTCGACCACCCCGCGCACATCTTCAAGGAGCCCGGATGTGCGAGGATGTCTCAGGCGAGACGCGCCAGACCATTTGGCGCGCAGCGTCTCGAAGCCCAAAATCGCGAGGATGTCTCAGGCGAAAAGGGCTGGACCACCTCGTGCGCGACATCTGGGAGTTTTGCGTTCCGAGGATGTTTCAGGCGGCATCCAGAGCACTCCCAGAATACAACGACAACAGATGCACAAACGCATGATTCGTTTGGGTCTGACTCCTCCTCCCTCTCGGAGCCCAGGGTTTCGCGGATGGGAGCCCCAAAATTGCGAGGATGGATCAGGCGAAGCGGGCTGGGCCACCTCGCATACCACATCTGGGAGTTCAGAGTTCCGAGGATGTTTCAGGCGGCGCCCAGACCCCTCTCAGAGCACAACTCTACAACAGAAGTGTACTCAAATGGTTCGTTCAGGGTCTGCCCTTCTCGTTTCTCCTCCCTCACGGGGCCCAGAGTTTCGAGGATATCTCAAGCGAGACGGGGCAGACCACATTTCCCGCAGCATCTCGGAGCCCCGAGTTGCTAAGATGTCGTAGGCAACCAGACCACCCCGCACGCGGCATTTCGGAGGTCAGAGTTGCGAGGATGTCTCAGGAGAAACAAACAGACCACGTTGCCCGCAGCATCTCGGAGCCCCGAGTTGCAAGGATGTCGCGGGCTAAACGGACCAGACCACCACGCGCGCGGCGTTCTGGAGCCCAGGTCTTCGAGTATGTCTCAGGCGAAACGGGGCAGACCACCTTGCCCGCAGCATCTCGGAGCCCCAAGTTGCGAGGACGTGTTAGGCAAAACGGACCAGACCACCTCGCCCGCGGCATTTCCGAGGAGAGTTGCGAGGATGTCTCAGGCGAAACATGCCGGACCACCTCGCGCGCAGCATCACGGGGCTTACGTATTCGACGAGGTCGCAGGCGAAACGGCCCTCGCGCGCGGCGTCCTGCAGCCCAGGTTTTCAAGTATGTTTCAGGCGTGATTGCCCAGACCACCCTTTCGCACGACATCTCGGAGCTTAGAGTTTCGAGGATGTCTCAGGCGAAGCGGCCTGGACCACCTCGCGCGCGGCGTCCCGGAGCCCAGATGTTCGAGGATGTTTCAAGCGAAACGACCCGGAACACCAGAATGTTTGTGGATGTCTCTGCTTCCCTTCCTTTCGGTCAGAGTTAGCTCCTATCGCAACAGCACCCCGTTCAACAAGCTGTTTGGGGAAAATCACCATGGGCATCGCGCGCGGGGGGGATCCATCAAACATATTTCCAAGAAGCGGGAAGTCTACAGCAAAAACGAAACGTTCCGATCGCGGAGAACATGAAACAGCATGTTGTCCCGGCTTCCGAGAGAAACGCGCACAAGTATGGAATCAGATGCGCTTAGTAACATGTGGAAGAAGCGATGGCTCGCACAGTATCTGGGGAGAGTGTTAAGGTGCCTAACGGCCCTTCGCGTCTCTGGCTTTTTCAAGACGGCACAGAAAATAATCATACAGCGCAGATGATGGCATCGGTGGTGCTTGGTTCCCCTAGTGAGGAATATTGGCGAAGAACCCCTTGAGTAAGGAGCTGATTGAAAATGCGTATGTATTGAGGAGTCTTTAGTAAGGATCCCTTTTTAAAAGAGATCCTTATTAAGGTCGCATGTGGGAAGAGGTCCTTCAGTGAGGCCGCGTGTAGTTAGCAGCCCTTAGTAGGACCCCTTCAGGAGGGATGCCTTCGCAAGTCTGCCCGTCGTCCGGATGTCCTGTCAAGGACGCTTTTCGTTAGAATTTCTGCGTGGGGGTACCGCTAAGGATCTTGAGTAAGGGGTCCCTTGGTAAGGAGTTCTTAGTACTGGTTCTCTGTATGAGAGGTTCCTTTCGTAAAGGGCCCCTTCGTAAGGATGCCTTTAAATTCGGATTCCTGGGTCCTTAGTAAGGCATCCGTTCGTAAAGGATGCTAAGTAAGGACCCCTTGCGTAAGGGATTTCTACCAAGGATGCCTTTATTCAATGGTCCTTGGTAAGGACTCCTGTAGTACGGAATCCTGAACAAGGACGCCAGTAGTCAGGATTCTCCCAGTGAGGCTCCCCTAAGTAAGTGGCCCTTAGTGAGGGCCCCTTCATAAAGAACCTTTTTCTGTAAGGAGGCCTTTTATATGTTTTTCTCTCCGAGGATGGTTTGAGCACAGATTTCTTAGCTGGATGCCTTCAAGATGGGCTCACGAGTAAGGAATCTTGCAGTACTGAATCATTTCATGCTTCGTTCCATCGCGGATTCTTTGCCAACAAGGGCTCCTTAGAGCTAGTGCGCTTAGTACAGGATGTTCAGCAAGTACCTCTTTGATTGAGGAACCAGGGGTAGCGATCGATTTAGCAATGAATCGTTTCCCAGGAGACCTTTGCTACGCAACCCTCAGCAAACACCTCAGTCAGTGAGGAAGTCTTAGCACGGATGCCTGTATGATGGTCGGTTTCTTTCGTAAGGGTGCATGTATAAGGATGATTCTTAGTAAGTGGGACCTGATCTGGATTCCAGAAGTAAGAATTAGCTCATCAGGACCCCTCTTGCAAACTACCATCCGTACATAATCCTTCAGTTCGGAGATTCAGCATCGTTTTCGTTTGGAGCCCATAGTAACGGGACGCATTTAGTCATGCTTCCGTGATCAGGATGTCTTTTGTGAGGAGTTTTAGTCATGTTGCCTGTTTTAAAGGGTTTTGTAGGAACCATGTCCGTAGTAATACTCTCGTTATGAAGGGATCCGTAGTAAGGATGCTGTTGAAGAGGGATCTTTGGTAAGGATCCTTTTGGTTAGCAACCCTGGGCGAACAGCCAAGTTGGAAGGAATCTTTGGTAAGGATCCCTTTAGCAATAGGGCCGTTGGTAAGGATTCCCTAGTGTAGAGGATCCTGAGTAAAGGGTGAGCCCTTTGGGGAGGTTCCAGGACAGAAGAACGGACGCTCGGGATCCACTGGCCTTGTTTGTCCTTTGGGAGGCGGAAAAAAAAGGGTCGTTCGGAATCAGAAGTGGTGCGTTTTTCCCCAATAAGATTCTGCAGGCCAAGGGCCCTCCACCAAAGAGTGTCGAGCAGCATGCGCCGGAATTTGACATGTAAAGTTTCGTGTGCGGAGGGGGGGTCTCCAACATGACTCTTGGCACGCAGGCATTCGGCACGCGTTTGTATGCGTTGCTGGCCACGGCGGGGCCGCAGGCGAGGGACCGAACTTATCCCGCCGGGTCCTTAACACGTAAAAATCACGCGCGGAGGGGGCGCGGAGGGGGGCGACCGACATTCGCCTGGCGCCGTGCGCGCAGGGCACGTATTTTCACATGTCCACGGCCCCCAACGAGGGATTCAACTTAGCCCGCCGGATTCTTTACATGTGAAGTTGCGTGCGCGGACGGGGGGTGGGGGCCAACATGCGCCTGGCGCGGTCGCGCGGGGCACGTGTTTTCACTTGTCCACGGCCCCCATAAAAATACATGCGTGGATGGGGGGTGGCGCTGCGCCTGGCGCGCGCGCGCGGGGCACGTATTTCCACGTGCCCATGACCCCCACAGGGGGGGGGGCCCAAGTTGGACGCGGGGGGGTCTGGCGCGTGCGCGCCGGGTGCGTATTTTCAAGTGTCACCGGCCCCTGGCAAGGGACCGAATTTGGGCCTGCCAGATCCTTCACACGTGGAAATACATGTGCGGAGAGGGGGGACCCAGCATGCGCCTGGCGCGTTCGCGCGGGGCACGTCTCTTCACGTGTTCACGGCCCCGATAGAAGTACATGCGCGGACGGGGGGGGGCACCATGCGCCAGGCGCGTGCGCGCGGATCACGTGTCTCCACATATCCACGACCCCCAGCGAAAGAACCAACCTTTGGCTCGAGGGGACCCAACATGCGCCTGGCGGGTGCGCGCGAAACGCGTATTTTCACGTGTCCCCTCCCGGGGGGGACCCAACCTGGGCGCGGGGGCGGCCCAACATGCGCCTGGAGCGTGCGCGCGGGGCACGTATTCTCATACGTCCCCGACCCCCAGCGAAGGACTAAGTTTGAGCCTGCCGGATTCTTCACACGTATATATATATATATATATTCAGAAAAAGGGGACCCAACATGCGCCTGGCGCGTGCGCGCGGGGCAAGTATCTTCACGTGTCCACGACCCCCAGCGGTCGACCCAATTTGGGCACGCCCGCGCGCGGAGCACGTATTTTTCTTGTTCACGCCCCCAAAGGGGGGGACCCAACTTGGGCGCGGGGGCGCGCGCGCGGGGGGTTATGCTCACGCGTCCACGGCCCAAGGGGGGGGACCC
Organism: Prorocentrum cordatum; assembly: GCA_963575745.1. Taxonomy (NCBI): domain Eukaryota; class Dinophyceae; order Prorocentrales; family Prorocentraceae; genus Prorocentrum; species Prorocentrum cordatum. Next base: position 155,086 of record CAUYUJ010016527.1, on the reverse strand, counting down.
AACTTGAGCCCGCCGGATTCGTTACATGTCCAACATGCGCCTGGTGCGCGCGCGCGCGGAAACAAATATTTTCACGTGTCCACGGCCCCGTAAAGGGGGGGGACCCAATTCGGGCGCGTCGGATTTTTTACGCCTGAAATTCTGTAGGCCCAGGAGGGAATCCAAGGTGGGTCCGCCGGATTCCCGCCACGTGAAAATACGTGTGCTGCGGGGGGGCCCAACATGCGCCTGGCGCGTTCGCGCGGGGCACGTATTTTTCCTGTCCGCGGCCCCCACGGGGGGACCCAATTTGGGCGCGTCGGATTCTTCACGCGTGAAAATACTTGCGCGGAAGGGGGGCAACATGCGCCTGGCGTGCGCGCGGCCGCGCGGGGCACGTATTTGTTTGTGCCCCCGGCCAGTTTGAACGCGCCAGTCTCTTGACACGTGAAAGTACTTGCGCGGAGGGGCGGGCCGAACATGCGCCTGGCGCGTTCGCGTGGGGCCCATATGTTTACGTGTCCACAGCCCCCAGGGGGAGATCTAAGTTGGTCGCGTCGGATTCTTGCCACGTGCACAGGCGCCGCTGTGCAGGAGGGAGGTGACGATGGTGAGAAGGAATTTGGAGGCAGGAGCATGATGAAGAGGAGTAGGAAGGAGGACGGAGGAATGAGGAGGCAGGGGGACGAGGAGGAGGAGGAGGAGGAGGAGGGTGGGGATGAGGACGAGGAGCAGGAGGAGGAGGAGGAGGAGGAGGAGGAGGAGGTAGTGGTTGCAGCAAGGCCACGGAAAAGTGTTGCACGCGCGTGAGAAGAAAGTTTGACTCAAGTTCATTACCGGGCTCGTGGATGCCTGAAGATTTGATCTTGGAACCTCTCCCCCAGGGCCATACCCCCCTCCGCAACAGAAGGAATCAATGTGCCTCCAAATCACAGAAACGGAGTCGATGTGTAATTCCCAAAGGAAATTTATGTCCCCCAACACAAACAGAGGACAAGAAAGCAATGTGAGCGCCCTCCAGAGAGAGAGAGAGAGAGAAAAAAAAAAAGTACACAGCGAGACAGAGAGATACGGAGAAACAGCGAGAGATGCTTCTTGCACCCAAGCTTTAAAACATCCTTCAAACGCGAGGGACAATCCTCGGGGGAGAGTGGGTAATTGTAGACGGGGGGGGCGGAGGACGGAGGAGGGAGGATGAAGGAGGATTGATCAAGGAGGAGAGAGGACGGAGGAGGAGATAGGAGGAGGGAAGACGGAAGACGGAGAAAGAGGAGGCGGAGGATGAAGGAGGAGACGGAGGAGGAAGAGGAGGAGGAGGAGGAAACGGATGTCCGCATCTCCCCAGAGAGCCACAGGCCACCAGCATAAGCATTAGGAGGAAACGGTGGCTCCACGGGCTGTCCAAGCCAGGCCCGCACTGCCAATCCCGATTCTGCACCTGGACGGAAGCGCGCGGAAAACAGTTCTTCTACCAGTTGGCAGATCTAGATTGCCCATCTCTGCGAAAGTTCCTCAATGACCAGTACGCGCTGCATTCATACGACCCCTCGCCATTGCGTCTTCATCCTGCATCTCCCCACCATTCAGGTACCCTCCTCCTCACTATCCTTCTCCTGACGCGGGTTTCCACGCGTTGCGTTCCTGCCCTCATCTCGAGTTGGCATTCGTCGAGCGTGTCTCATCGATACTTTAAACCTGAACTGAGAGGCGTGAAGCGTCAACGGTGTTCTGAATGGCCTATTCTGATCCTCCTCCTCCTCCTCATCCTCATCCTCCCCATCTCGGTCACACTCTCGTTGCTGTGAATCAGGGGGGTAAGGCCCCTGCGTGCCCAGGTTGCTGCCGCCCAGTGTATGTGTGTACTAAGTGCGGTGCCTGGGCTCAGCAGTCCAGGAGGAGCAAATTAAGACGACCTTGCGAGCCCCCCACCAGGAAGAGGCTTGAGGTCCTTGCGAATTTGCGTAACGGAGTTGGCCCCCACAGGGGGCTCGCTCGCCAGGTTGACGCTGCCCTCCCAGCTCTTCAGTCCGTGTCTAGTGCTGTGAGGCGTCCTGAGCTTGAGACCACACGCGTTTCCAGAGCTCCTGTGTCCGAGGGCCCCCCGTCCTACGAGTCCAGGATGGCTGCCCTCGCCGAGAGAATTCGTCTGAAAGAGCAAGCTGCCTCAAGGTAGTTTGTTTTCAGGCCTGGCAAAGTCGCCGAAGGTTGTGCATTGTTTTGCACGCGCCAGGGCCCAGAGCTGCTGGTGTGATCAGGCTGAGCCACCATCCTCCTCGGAGTTTCAGCATTCAGCATCCTCTTCCTCCTCCTCCTCCTCCTCCTCCTCCTCCTCCTCCTCCTCCTCCTCCTCCCCTCTCCTCTTCTCCCTCATCATCCTCTTTCTCATGCTGGCACGATGGCCCCCCGACGGCGGCACCGCTCCCGCAGTTTCTCGGTCCCGGGGGGGCCCTGGACTCGCGCGCCCCTCCAGGGCATCCGCACGCCCGCGGGCCAGCGGCCGTGCACCTGGGGCAGCTGCTGCTGCTGCTCCCGCAGGCCCGGCGGCTGCCGCCTCCGCGGCCGCACGCCGTGCAGGTGCAGCCGCGGCCGCACCGACGGTCGCGCGAGGCCTGGTGCTCTCCGCCGGCCGCAGCCCTCCGAGCGCGCCCTCGCACTGGCCGCCCGCCGCCCTGCCCCCCGCCCCGGGTGCGGCCGCTGCCGCTCCAGCCTCCCTCTGCCCTCCGCCGCCCGGTACGCGGCAGCCGGCCAAGGGGCCGCCGTTGCCCTGTCGGGAGGGCTCTGCGGGGCAAGAGTGCCCCTCCCCCACGAGGGCCCCGAGCGACAGGCATCAGCGACAGCCCTCTGGGGGTTCCATGTTTTCCGCATTATCCCCTTTGCAGGCTTCCGACGGCCCAAGACGGACCCCAAGATCGGCCCAAGGCGACCCGAGAGACCCCCAAGAGGGCCCCAAGGACAGCCCAAGAGGCCCCAAGATCGCACCAAGAAGGCTCAAGAGAGCCCCAAGACGGCCCCAGGGCCGGCGCTGTGGCACAGTGGCTGGCTGGCTGTGCCTCCTCTTCTGCTGCCGGCCTCGGGCGCCCCGCGCGGCGGCGGCGGCGGCGCTCAGGACGGCCCTGCCGTCCCCGGCCGTGCTCGGTGGGATCGCGCGCGCGAGCGCGCGAGTCTCGAGGCAGCGCTTCGCATGCCCTTCACTCGCCTGCACTGGCGGGCGGCTCTCGCCCGCGCCCGCGGCTCCTCCGGCGTGGGTCCGCGCGGCGTCGCCGGCGACGTGCTTGCCATGGCGTCGTCGCTCGCGTGCGGGAAGCATTCTTGCCGCCTTCTCGTCGCGCAGGCCAGCGCCGCGGCGCCTGCGGAGAGCGCCGGCGGCCCTGCCCGCTGCCTGCACTGCAGGGCTTCTCCACCCCTTCCAGTGCAAGTGCACATCCGCGGACGACTTGTGTGCAGCGTTCCGCGCTGGCGCCTCCCGAGGCGTGGTCGATCCTCGACACACAGGAACGGCACGGTGCACAGCTGGGCCCCCAGAGGGCGGCCGAACAACTCTGCACCGTACAGCGTTTGAGCGGGCCTGAGTCCACACATGTGACGGTGCGCGGGCGACGTTCTCCTAGCACATCTCCCCGTTCTATTTGCGCATCACACGGCGGGGTCTTTTGCGGGATCCAGGTCCGCCAGGACACTCGTCGGCGGATGGAGACACATCAGCGCAATGGGAAGGGATGGGTGGAAGGGGCAGGATGTCAAGTGTGGCGCGCACGGGCCCAGCTCGCCGCAGCTCACCCCCTCTTTGCTCCTAACCACTCTGGCGGTGAACTGGACCCTCTTCGATGGCCCTGCCCCCGCGGGCCTCCTCCAGCAGGCCCCGCATGCGGCGCGTGGCTCCGTCTGCACGCGAGTCAGGACACATGTGCCCCACACCCACACGGCCGAGAGCCAGAAGATCAGGTTCGGGTTGCCCGCCAGGATGTTGTGGCACGGCTGCAGGAACTGCCGTGTTTGTTTTTGTTCCACACTCAGAGTATTTCATTCTCAGCCGCACTGACACTCAGACCCACATCTAGACACACGCAGATTCAAGCTCATTCAAATTCAGACCTCACTCACACTCAGACTCACTCGTACCCATAATACTCATTTTCAAACAACACGCACACACTCAGATCCGCTGATACTCAGACCGACTCATCTATGCATTCATGATCAGGCCACTCACGCTCAGGTCCGCTTTTATTCAGCCTGATCGTACATGGACCCATGCACACAGAACAGTCACAATATGATCACTTACACTCAGGCTCTCTCATACTCAGGCTCACACTCAGATAAGCCCACACTTCTGTCACCCATACACTGACCTACTCATAGTCGTTCCTCGAACTCAGACTCGCTCATGCCCGTCGCGGTGTAGCAGGCGTGGCTTTTGGGCACCCCAGGGGGAGCCGCCAAGGGGTATTACACTTCCCCTTTCGCAGCCAAATCGTGGGGACGTCTCAAGCGAAATGCTGGTTTGGGCACCCCGGATCTCTTGTCTTCCAGAGCCTAAAGAGCGTCCCGATGCACCAGACATAGCATGTGAGCACTTCAAGGGGGAGCCGCTAGGGAGTGCCCAGTCGCCACATGCTAAGACCCTCTTGCTCAGACGCTCACAGCTGGCAGTGCCAGGACATGAGATGCACATGTCGGGACCTCCGCGTCGAATGATCATATCAAGTCATTCGTTGTACGGCCCCGGGGCTTGGTAAGGGCTCCTGGAGGCCGAAGATTGCCAGAGGGAGAAGCAGTGGACCAGTTCTCCGCGCATCAAGTCAGGAATTCTATAGGCGAGCTTCTTCGTAGCACGTCTGTACACGCAAGTACATCTGTAGATTCACTTCGGGGGTGAGTCATCAGTGGGGCCAGCGCCATGCCAGTGGGGATAGGGATCGGAAAAGCGATGCTCATCCCTCTCCGCTGCCTGCACCACTTCATCAGCGTCGTCCTCATCGCCGTCTTCGCCAACCATATCGTCATAGCCGTACTGAGCCAGGGTCTGTCCGCGGCCGTCGAGTCGTGGAGCCCGCCCCATGAGCACCTGCACTTCTCCTTCGTTGCCGAGGCGCGTGATTCACATGCGCTGTAGGCGTTTCCTCCCGTTCCGACTCCCTCAAGCAGTGGGTTCCAATGCCTCTGAGTTTTGAGCCAGATGCAGCGGCCCCCATCCGTTGATGTTTGCTCCTTCTCTCCTCCCACTTTCGTCAGCTGATCCTGTCGCCCGTCAAATGCTCCCTCTTGTCGTCCCCTGTTCCGCGTCTATCCTGGCGCGTGGCCAAGACTAAGACTGAGGCAGACCCACGGCTCCTCTCCCGAGTGCGCGTGCTGGATGGGCGGCGCCATTGTAGGCCATCATGGGTTTTCCCTGCCGGATGGGTCTACTGTGGGCCACAGGACGTTCCCCAGCGGGGTCGCAGGACCGCCATGTGCCTTTCGTGGCATCACGGAGACCTCAGAAACCGTTTCTCCACGGTAGTTCAGCTGCTGCAGCGGACATTACACCTTGGATCGCCATCGTTCTGCGCCGTTCCGTCCCGTTGAGCTCGTCGGCGTCCTCTTCGAGCACGTCATTCTGAGCACGAGGTGATCGCCGCCTCTGTATTGCTGCCAGGCGTCCTAAACCTGGAGGTCTAGACCCCCGGAGGTCCTGAAACTGCATTTCCCTCCCGAGTCGTTTTGGCCGGACCCTGGAGGCGGGAAGCCTGAGGACAGCACAACCCACCCCCACCCTTAGCCAGGACCCCCACCTCCGGCCTGGTGATCCGTGAGGGTCCTGGCTGGGGGGGGGGGGGGGCCTTTTTGGAACTCTTCTTGCGGGCAAACGGCCACCCTCGCCCCGGTCCAGGACCCGCTGGGTCACCAGGTCGAGGGTGGGGGTCCCGGCCGGGGGCGGGGGTGAGCTGTGCTGTCCGCGAAGCTGCCAGAGGCGTGCCGTCTTAAGGCCCTCACGGCGCGAGGGGGGGGTGTCTGGGCTGGGCTTCGACGTCGCGTGCCCGCTGCTGCCCTGCCCCGTGCCCCTCCTCGACAGAGGTTGCCGTCCCCTCGACCCACGGCGCTGGCGCGGCCCCGCACAGCTCCAACTGTCATTGGAGGCCTCTGGGGGTAGCTCGATCTTGCTGCATCTACCTCGAGCTTTCCAGGCTGATCCCCGCAAAGCGGTTGGCAGAAAGTCCTGAAGCCCTCCTGGACCTGCGCCCCTCATGCTTTGTAGGGCCAAGACCAACTGCTTCTGGTAGACCAACACCTCGGGCCTATGCCACATACCGCTCTCACCTTCTAACCACAAGCGCGGCCGTTGCCTTCGACGCAGTAGAAGGTTGGAGAGGGTAGATCCGTCTACGGTGTGCCCCTGTTGTATAGCAGGTTCCTCATGGTATTCCACTATAACTTCCACCATCGTCATCACCAAACTAGCATCATCACCGAGCCAGTGCCATCCTCTTCATCATCATCATCATTACCATCAGCAGCAGCATCATCATCACCATCAGCATCATCAGCATTATCACCAGCACCAGCACCATCATCATCATCATCATCATCATCATCATCATCATCATCATCATCAGCATCATCACCATCACCATCACCATCACCATCACCATCACCATCACCATCACCATTCACCATCACCATCACCATCACCATCACCATCACCATCACCATCACCATCACCATCACCATCACCATCATCAGCATCATCATCAGCATCATCATCATCATCATCATCATCATCATCATCATCATAACCACCGCCACAACCACCACCACCACCAGCACCGCCATCGCCAAACCATCACCATCACCACCACCATCACCACGTGCTCCTGCTCCGGGCAGGCCCCACACGGTGCTCCACCTCCCGCCCTCGCGCCGCGGCGGCCCTCGGCTCTGGCCAGCGGCGGGCTCGAGGGCTCGAGGGCCTGCGGCCCGCGTCCCGCGCGCAGCTCGGGGCGCGGGCGCCCGCGGCGCCGTCCCGCGAAGCATCCCCGCCCGCTCGGCCGGGGGAGGGGCCGCTCCGGGCGTGCCGGATGCCATGGCGCTGCCGCAGGCTGCGGGTCTGGGCCTCCCAGAGGGGGGGTCCGAGCAGGCGGGGTCGGTGGACCGCGCCGCATCGCAGGTGCATCGCCGCTGCGGCTCGATGCAGAGGCGGATATTCTCCACGCCGACTCCACCCATGCATCGCCGATGTCCGCGATGCATCCCCGATGCATCGCCGACACAGCGGCGACGCGGTGCAATGCTCCCACCCCATCTATTCAAACCCCATCTAGGAGGCCTCTGGCGAGGGGAGGAGAGGGCACCGATGCCGCTTGGAGCCTGCTCGGGGTTCTGAAGTGGTCCAGCACTGGTTTCGGGTAGCAGGGAGGGGGGAAGTGGTTCGAGGTTCTGGATTCGAGAGGGTGGTCTTTGCCTTTTTCGACTTCTGGGGGCGTTTTCAAGGCCCGGGACCGTCAAAAACAGCTCCAGGGTGAAAAGTTGCGACTGATGGAACGCGGGAGGGGTCCAGGGACCGATGATGAGCGGATTTGCCTTCAGCCCCCCCTTTGACATATTTTCTCGTGGCCCTTTCAGACCCCCTTGACCGCCTCCAAGATGCCGCTGCCCTCTGCCCCGTTGCCACGGCTAGATTCGCCCCAGGATCGAGGCCAGAAGGCGCCCCTATCCGAGGAGCAGCGGTCCCAGGCACCCAGTGTCTTGATTTGTTTGTCCGACACGGGGTCCCCAGAAGCCCGGGTTCCTCAGGGCCGGCTTCCCATTCTGAGCCGTTCTGCGATAGTCCCCCGGGCCCGGCGAGGGCCCCCAAAGGCAGAAAGCAACGAAAAGCATCCGCCTTGGCTTTTGCTAAGACGCTGGATGTCTGGGGCATCCCTTCCCTAAGGGCTGTGCGACTTTTCGCCGATTTACATGTTGGCATCAAGCCAGTCAAGGTAAATGCAGACTGCTCGATGTAAATCCAGAACTATCTTTGCATGGCAATGTAAGTCCAGAGTTCCCGAGCGAGATTTGGAGCAAATCGTGGCCGCTCCAGCGCGAGTCGAAAGTCGGCAGAATTCGTCAAGCCCTTAACGAGTCTGGGGCATCGGTATCGACATCGTTCCGCGGCCTCGCAGTCCGGGCCCTTTGGCCGCGACCCCCCGGATACGGGGCGTCTTTCCCGGATGCCCCGCTCGGAACGTACCCGTGCGACCGCGTATCCGCGGGATCGCGCCCCGGAATCCAGACCGCGAAGTCGCGGATATGGATACAGTGAACATTGATAGTAAGGATGATCGATTTCCCAAAGGGTAACCTCAGGAGGTCTTCAGTTTTGCTCCCCCCCGATTCTCTCGGCGGGGACTGAACTCGCCCCTCCTCCTCGTCGTCGTCTTCGTCGCCGTCGCGGCGGAGATTATTTTCCCTCTATTGCTGAGCGGGCTGGATAGTGTGTGGGGGGGGGGATTCTTTCTCCCAGGGAATAATCTGTTGTGGCTACCCTACACGCGAGAGGATGTGTGAGCATCTTCACACGAGGATTGCAAGACTAAGCATAAGCAGTGCTTGTGGTTGCAGTCGTGATTGTAGTCTTTGTTGTAATCGTGAGTGTAATCGCGATAATAGTCGTAATCATAGTCGCGGTTGTAGTCGCAGTCGTCGTCGTCGTCGTCGTCATCGTCGTCGAGGTGGAGATTAGTTGTCCTCTATGGTTTGGCGGGCTGGAAAATGTAGGGGGGATTCTTTCTTCCGAGGAATACGCGAGATGATTTGCGAGCATCTTCTCATGAGGATGGCAATAAGAATCAGTGGTTGTGGTTGCAGTCGTGATCGCAGCCGTGGTTGTAATCATGGTTATAATCGTGATTCGAATCGTGACCGTAGTCGTGATTGTTGTCGTGGCCTCCTAGTAGTAGTAGTAGTAGTAGTAGTAGTAGTAGTAGTAGTAGTAGTAGTAGTAGTAGTAGTAGTAGTACCTAGTAGTAGTAGTAGTAGTAGTAGTAGTAGTAGTAGTAGTAGTAGTAGTAGTAGTAGTAGTAGTAGTAGTAGTAGTAGTAGTAGTAGTAGTAGTAGTAGTAGTAGTAGTAGTAGTAGTAGTCGTAGTAGTCGTAGTAGTAGTAGTAGTCGTAGTCGTAGTCGTAGTAGTAGTAGTAGTAGTAGTAGTAGTAGTAGTAGTCAGTAGTAGTAGTAGTAGTAGTAGCAGCAGCAGCAGCAGCGTAGTAGTAGTAGTAGTAGTAGTAGTAGTAGTAGTAGTAGTAGTAGTAGTAGTAGTAGTAGTAGTCGTAGTAGTAGTAGTAGTAGTAGTAGTAGTAGTAGTAGTAGTAGTAGTAGTAGTAGTAGTAGTAGTAGTAGTAGTAGTAGTAGTAGTAGTAGTAGTAGTAGTAGTAGTAGTAGTAGTAGTAGTAGTAGTAGTAGTAGTAGTAGTAGTAGTAGTAGTAGCAGCAGTAGTAGTAGCAGCAGCAGTAGTAGTCGCAATCGTAGTCGTAGTCGTAGTCGCAATCGTAGTCGTAGTCGTACTCGTCTTCGTTGTTGTGCGGCGGGTGCCGCGGAGAATGAACTATTTCCCATTATTGGTAGGGCGCCAGTCCGTCAATAAGGTCGCCGAAAAGATCACTATCTTCCAGTTATTGGAGGAGTTTTCTAAATACCTACTGAAGTTACTCTGGCATCCTCGCCTCTCCGGTCATCTCTGGTCAATTCTCAACCCACTTCGATGGCCAGCCCCGTCCGAGAAGCTTCGGCATTGCGCCCACAGCCACTGCATCTTTGTCGAGAATCCTCACTCTGAATTCTGACCGTATGCTCGCCGCCCGAGACTTGTGTTCAGACGCGGTCCCCCGAAGTCCCGCCAATTTCCCCAGGGCTGGGCGAGGGCCCCCAGAGGCCGAAGACGACAAAAAACCTCACGCCCTGTTTTTGGTCCACACGCGAGCATGTTTGGGGATACGGATGTGTACGCCGCCCGTGACTTGTGTTGAGACGCTGGACGTCTTAGCGATCGGCATCGGCACCTCTGTGTCGGCATCGGGCAGGAAGAGGGGGAACGACTTCTCAGAAACACCCCTGCTTCTTGGAAAGCGCGGGCCTTGTCTACAGACGTAGAGCCAGCGCCTCCTCAGAAACAGCGCCCTGGTCAGAAGCCTTCCCCCCTCCCCTACCCCCTGGTGCGCGAGCGCCGCCGCCGCCGCCGTCGTCGTCGTCGTGGTCGTGGTCGTCGTCGTCGTCGTCGTCGTCGTCGTCGCCGTCTCGTCGTCGTCGTCGTCGTCGTCGTCGTCGTCGTCGTCGTCGTCGTTGTCATCACGCTCGGCATCTTTGTGCCCCTTGCCAGGGCGCGCGAGGCGCGAGCGCCGGTGCCCTCCCGGACGCCGCTGCCGCAGGCTGGCGCGGCGCCGCCGGGGTCGACGGCGCCGTCGTTTGACGACATGGTCTTGCCCCACAGATCTAGGCCCCCCATATGTGTCAGAGTAGGTGGGGTCGGAGGATTGCGCCGCATCGCCGATGCATCGCCGACATCGACGATGCGTCGCCGGTGCATCGCCGATGCATCGCCGATGCATCGCCAATGCATCGCCGATGCATCGCCGATCTGGCGCGATCCTCCGACCACATCTACTACTTGGGCCCCATCTAGGTGGCCTATAAAAGAATCAGCGGAAGAGGAAAAGAACTTCGAAGGGAAAACATGAACAAAACACGACGGACGGCTTTTCCTTCAGCGTTTCGCGAAAGGGCTCCAATAGCGCTTGGAGATTTCCGCTAAGTCCAGAAGTCCGATATGGTGTTCTGGCGATCACGATGGTCCGGCTGCGCGGCCCAGAATTTGCCGGACTTCATTTCACCAGAATCTCCGCATAGGAGGCCGGGGGGGGGGCGTTTCACCGGTCTGGTGGCTGCCCAAAATCGACTCGCTATGGTGCTCTGGTTCGGTTTCAGCCCTCGCAGATCCAGAAAATCAGACTCACTCCGGTGTTCTGGTTCGATTCGGTCCAGACATGCGGCTCGCAATTGCGTTCTGGCTTGATTTCAGCCCTCCCAGATCCAGAGACTCACTATGGTGTTCTGGTTCTGCTTGGTCCATCGGCGAGACTCACTATTGTGTTCTGGTTCGATTTCCTTTCGCCAGAATTTCCACGACGGGGGGATGCGAATGTTTTGGCTCGACTTCAGCCCCCGCAGATCCAAAAATGAGACCCACTTTGGAATTCGGGCTCGATTTGTATGAGACACACTATGGTGTTCTGGCTTGATTTCAGCCCTCCCAGACCCAGCAATCTGACTCCCTGTTGAGTTCTGGCTCGATTTAGAAAGAAAAGAGACTCCCTATTGCGTTCTGGTTCGAGTTCAGTTCAAAGTTGCCTCTCACCAGGATCTCCACGGAGGGCCAGGCGTTCTGGCTCGACTTCAGCCTTCGAAGATTCAGAAATGAGACTCGCTCTGCTGTTCTAGCTCGATTTCAGCCGTCGCAGGTCCAGAAATTGTGGCAAGGGGCATCGGGCGCTCACCATTCCAGCTGTCCTAGGTCCAAAAAGTGTGGCAGGACCATATGCTTCTCACAATTCCAGCTGCCAGGAGTGGGGTCGTCGGTCCCAAGTGCTTTTCCCAAGCGCAATCATGTCACCATGTCGACATCACGAGTGCCACCTTCATCAGCAAGGTCAACTCCTCAATCGTATCGACAATATGATGAGGCCGTTTTTGTAAGCCGATGTCTCAGGCGTCCATCCGCCTCCACACCTTAGCTGCCACTTTGGTGCTTTGCTCTTTTCAGCTTCTAGGGGCCCTCATCGGGCGTCGGGACCTTCCAAAAACGATCCAGGATGAAAAACTCGTCTCGGGAGTGGGTCGAGACCTCTGGGGGTCGACGTTATGAAAAAATCATACGTCGCCGCCCATCAAAGATGGAAATGGTACCCATACCGCTGCCTTTACCTCGTTTTTCCTTTCTGTGGGGCATCCTGGGAGGCCCTCATCGCCACCGCCGGATTCGCCCGAAGTTTTGGTCAGAACGCACCTCGGGAGAGGACCGGGGATTAGCGGTGTCTGTGCCGGTTTATCCCCCAAGGAACCGCAAACATGGATCATTCAGACCTCCCAGATTGGCCCGCAGTGGATGGGGTCGAAGGATCGCTCCGCATCACCGGTGCATCGCCGATGCGGCTCGATGTGGAGTTCGATTTGCTTCGAGCTGCGCATAGACAAGCCCCCCAAGTAAACCCCCAGAGTAGTCCTGGTTGGCCTTCACAGGCCCCCCGAGCAAACATGGATTCATCTAGGCCTCCAAGAAAGCGCAAACATGGGTGATCTAGGCCTCCAAGATGGGCTCGGGATAGGTGGGGTCGGAGGATTGCGCCGCATCGCCGAAGCGTCGGCGATGCGGCGCGATAATCCACAACTTCTCGACGCCGATGGCGGCGATGCATCGCCAACGTCGCCGATGCATCCCAGATGCATTGGCGATGCGGTGCATTCCTCCGACCCCATCTGCGCGAACTCCATTGGAGGGATCCTGAAAGAAGCGCAAACACGGACGAAGGTGCGGGGATTCGCGACCTGCCCCGCCCCCGCACGCAAGCGGCTCGCCCCGTCGCCAAATGAGGCGGCACTGGCCTCACGTTTCGGGGGACTGCCGCCCCCGACCCGTGGAGCTGGCGCCCGCGCGCCAGATCCACGGGTCCGTGATACATGCCAGCGGGTGCCCGATGGTGCAGCGGGCGACGGACTGTGTGCAGACTTCGGCGCCATATCCGAAACAACTACTTCTGGGGTATCGATATTCGGAGACTTCGGCAGGCGGTGGAAATCTAAATGGTCGGGCCTGGGGGGGGGGGCCAAGTATATCCATATCCACCGCCTGCCGACGTCCCCGAAGATCTTCTCCCAGGCTGTAGTTATGGGTGCATCCCCGCTTCTCGCAATCTGAGACGAGTGTCCCAGGGCGCCTGGAAAGTTTACACCCCTGCGGTGGCACGTCGGGTTGTAAATTTTCCCTCCGCCATGGGGCAGACGTCCCCGCAGCGGCGGAGAAGTTTACTTCTACCGGTTTTCGTCTGTGTTTGTTGGTTTTTTAGTTTGTCAGCATCTGTTTCTGGAGGTTCTTTTTGCCTTGCCCAGGCACGGTTCGGAAGGCTGGACAACGACGACGACGACGACGACGACGACGACGACGACGGCGACGACGACGACGACGGCGGCGGCGGCGGCGGCGGTGGCGGCGACTGCGGCGGCGGCGGCAACGGCGGCGGAGGCGGTGGCGACGACAAGAACGCGACGACGACAAGAACGCGACGACGGCGGCGGTGCCGTCCTGCGCGTTTGTATTGTCCTTAGGCTCACAGATCGTCCCAGCTAACGGCAGGCTCGCGCCGCGTGGACGCGGCGATGGCCCCGGGCGCAGGCGTTCTCAAGGCTGGGCGCCGCCGGTGGCCCAGAGCCGGCGGACATATCGAGCGACCCGCGCTAGCAGCAAGCCGCGAGCGGTCCGGCCCGGGAGCGGCACGCGGTGTCGGAAGCCAGCGCGCAGGCCGTCACTGCACGAGCATGCCGTGCCAGGGCATCGCTCTCGCGGGGTCGGGGTCTGGAGTTCCGGTGGGATCGCAGCGGGCCGGGGCCCGGAAGAGCCACGGAGCAGGGGAGGCCCTCCGGCCCGCCGGACCCCCTTATCCCCGCCAGAAATTCGCAAGCTTGAGGACAGGCGAATGACGCGGTGGGGGATTCTGAGGAGGAGGAGGAGGAGGAGGAGGAGGAGGAGGAGGAGGAGGAGGGGAGGGGGGGGGAGGAGGTGGTGGAGGAGGAGGAGGAGGAGGAGGAGGAGGAGGAGGAGGAGGAGGGAGGAGGAGGAGGAGGAGGAGGAGGAGGAGGAGGGGGAGGGGGAGGAGGAAGAACCGTTAGTTTCCTTCTCTGCAACTTCAACTGCCAGGTGAGATGAACACCCTGATAACTCCATACGAAGGCAAGGGGAAATGCTTGGGAAGATAATAGTGTTTCGATCGACCGCACGACGCCGAGGTTGAACACCATATTAGCATGGCATGGACGAGCTTCATGGCACAGAGAAGGGAATCCACAAACAAGAGGTATTCGTTAAATGCAGGCTTGCGCCTCACATGTCCTGTTGTATGAAAATGCCGCTCAGGTATTAACTTCAGAGCTGACAGAAAGAGCTCGCCGAGTACAGCGGGAAATACTATGAATGATATTGTTGTGGCCTCTGATCGGCGCCGCCGATGCTCGGGTTCGCTTGCAGGCCTATACGGGGCCGTCTTGGGCCCTCTTGGGGTCGTCGTAGGAAGCAGCCTCTTCAGGGGATCTTTGAGCCTCTTGGGGGCTTCTTGGAAGCCTTTTTAGCTGTCCTAGGGCGTTCCTGGCCCGTCGGAAGCCATCGTGGGCGCCACGCTGCGCCGTCTGGGAGCCCTCTGGGGACTGGAGGTCAGCTTGACCGTATTGTATTGGAGGCCTATGGGGCAGTCTTGGGACCCTCTTGGGGCCGTCTCTGGAGCCTCTTGGGCCGTCGTGGGGCCATCTTGGAGGCCCCTGGGGCGATCTTGGGGGCCTCGGGAGCGATCTTGGGGGCATCTGGGGCCGTCTTGGGCCGTTGGAAGGCGGAACAGAATGAAGCGCCCAAATCTTTCAAAGCATATCGGGAATCAGTGATTTGGGCCTCTTCGTGCCTTCCTGGAGGGCCTCTTGGAGCCTTCTGGGGCCATCTTGGAGGGCTCCTGGGGTGCTCTTGGGCCATCTTGAGGGCATCTTGGGCCATCTTGGGTGCACCTGGCGCCGTCTGTGAAATATCTGGCGGCCATCTTGGGCTCTCTGGCCTCTGGGGTGGGAATGTGGCGGATTTTTGCGCGCCCCAGCCCCGCCCAGAAAACAGAGCACAGGCGGAGCAGGGCTCCTCCCACCCCATTCCCTGATAGGGCCACCCCCCGCAGAGCTGAAGCTCAGGCTGTAGGCTGCAGCTTCGGCCCTTTGAAACTCACACGCCGGAGCGGCGCATTGGGTAGTCGCCGTCGGCAACTGATCGAGGAGGGTCGAGCCCGCCATTTGGCGATCATCCCGACCAAGAGCCTGGGACGAATTGGCTTCAGAGACTGACATTTGAGGCACAGGAAACATGCCGTCAGTTACGCGTTTGCGACTGGGTTGAAAGACAGCAGGATGTTGCATCAAAGTGGCTCTAGCAACTCCGAATTGAGCAAGACTCCTGGGCACGACGTGCAATTCTGGGGGGGGGGCCGTTGGAAGGACAAGGCGTGCAGAGCGACGCAGGTTGAGGTGGATTGACGTGATGTCCACTTCGACCATGTGAGAGCACCCGTTCTTACAACGCGCGAGAAGACGCGTGAGAGAAGACGTGGTGGACGGGGTCGGTGCTCCGCCGCGCGCCCCGCCCAAGAAACCTTCTGGGCCGACGTGCGCGCCAGTCGGCCAGCCTGCCCTGTTGAGCTGTCCCGCCTGTTCCGTCGCCACCTCTGCCACGCTTGGACTCCACACAGCTGGGCCCTTGCCGTCCGACCGACCGACCGACGAGGAAGAAGGAGAGCGCTGGTGGGCGCGAAAGAGCAGGTTGAAAGTCGCAAACAAGAAGCGAAGATGGTGGATGAGGAGGAAGATGAGAAGGAGTTACGGTGTTCAGGATATTGCGTCTTGTTCGGTTACGGATGGTGGCACCAAAGCGTCTCTTACACCGAATTGAGAGACAATGCGACACACACACACACAACAGGATGTAACATGCTGGGTGTCAAATCAACTGAAAATGATTCCGCGGCCTGAACAAAAAACACTGTGCTCACCCTATTCCGAAAAAGCCTTCACCCTGTAAGCGTTGCCACAAGTCAACGACGGCTAGTCTCTCTATATACAGTGCTGGACAGGATGACCTGGCCAAGTCGATGGGCACCACACAAAGGTACATCCAGGCATTCAGTAGGACACCTGACACCTGCGCGAACGTTTTATTCTGAGGCCACAAAGTGTCGTAACGAACACGTACGGTGCATCTCTCTAACGGTTATTGGTGTTTGCACTTCTTATCTGGTGGACTTGTGAATCCAGGCGGAATTATGACGGGTTTCGGAGGAAGCTGACCTGGGGACCCCACCGCTTGGTTCAGTGCAGCGAGGACGTCTGTCCAGAGCGGGATGGCCGCCCGACTGCCAGCATTCCCGCTTGCTCGTGCAGAAGATGCACCAGTTGCAGCCCATGGCACCCGCTGGACGGCACCCTCCGCGACCGCGGTGCCCTGGCTGGGAGCGGAGAGCACGCCGAGTATCTCTTCCGCCCCCTCCTCCGACTCCTCATGAACGGCCGCGATGGCCGAAATTTCAGGTAGATTCTCCACTCCATGGCCGTGCCTCAGGAGCACTGAGCGGGACTTCACCTCCACCTCGCCACCCGCCTGCCCCGCCCACGGTCCCAACCCCCAGAGGCGGCCAGAGGTCCCCGGAGGCCCGACAAGGGCCGAAAGCGTCCAACAACCTCTCCCGGGAGTCAGCGGGAGATTGTCGGCAGCAGCCGTCGGAGCCAGCGCAGCAGGAGCCACCAAGGCAGTGAGACGAAGACGACGACGCCGGCGACGCCAGCGACGACGACGACGACGAAGACGACGACGACGACGATGGCGACGGCAACGACGACGACGACGGCAACGGCGATGGCGACGGCGACATCGACATCGACGGCGACGGCGACGGCAACGGCGACGATGACGGCGACGGGCACGGCGACATCGACATCGAGGGCGACGGCGACGGCGACGGCGACAACGACGGCGACGGCGACGGCGACGCCGCTCATCGCGGCCGCTGCCGAGGGCCTCCGAAAGGGCTTCTGAGGGGCCGCCGTCGTCGCCGACGAGGGGCCACAAAGTGGCGGCGGCGGTCGGCCGCGCGCCGCCGCTGCCGCCGCCGCCGCCGTCGTCGTCGTCGTCGTCGTCGTCGTCGTCGTCGTTGTCGTCGTCGTCGTTGAGCGCAGGCGCGGCGGCGGCCGCACTCCACGGAGCCGGGCTGCCGGGCGGGGCCGTGGCGCCGGGCTCCATGGCGCTGCCCAGCGCTGCGCCCGGGGCGAGGACGAGCGCGAGCCAGTGGAGCAAGGCGCGCCCACTGTCGCAGGCCTAGAGGTTGACACCAACACCAATATCGGCGCTGTGCCTCCACCGAGGGAAGAAAATCCCGATCTCGGTGATGGTGGTAATATTCTGGCTTCCAAGGTGGCCGAAATATTACACCAGCACCGAAATCTAGGATCATCTCCCCCCTGTGGAGACACCCCCCTGTGTTGGTGTTGGTGCCCATCTCCAGGCCTCCCACACTGCCGGCCCGTCTCGCAAGGTTGGGAGCGTAGAGTTAAGTCGGGCACGTTCCTCTACAGGAGGAGTATTCAAAAACTAGGTCTAAAAAAACATCTGGGAACGATTCTCTCGTAGTTGTTTCTATGTTTTTATATGTTTTTTATGTTTCGTCCAAATCCGCCTGTAGGGGGACATGCCAGACCTAAGCGTAGAGATCTGGTCCCAACACCAAGATATGTTGGCAGGTTGCCTCCTCCAGCGAGGGAAGAGGATCTCAACCTCTGTGATGGTGGTAAGATTCGAGCTTCTTAGATGGCCGAAAGAATACCACCAGGACCAGAGTCTAAGGTCATCTTCCCCGGATGGAGACACCTCCCTGTGCGGGCATTGGTGCCATTGTGCCGGCCCGCAGTCAGGGACGACGTTCCCTGAGATCCTGGCGTCTCAACTTTTTCGAGCTGGGCGTTTTCGCCCCGGTTCGAGTCCCGGGACCCTCGGAGATCAACCCTGCTCGCAAAATGGAGCTGAAGGATGGGCTATAGGGCCCCAGTCGTGATGTCTCACGATGTCTTTGATTTTTTCGAGACGTCGGGCTTCAGGGGAGGAGGAGAGGGAGGAGAGGCGACGACGAGGAGGCGGCGACGACGAGGACGAAGGAGTCCAAGATTCTCGGTCGCTTCCGACGGTTCCTCGAGGATTTCATCCCAAGGGGGGGCCTCCCAGCAGCTGCGCTTCGCCGAGGGCGTTCGGGGGGTGCCCGAGTCATCCCGAACGTCCACCAGAGCAGCGATCTTTGGCCCGCAGACCATCCGGAAACCGTACATCCAGCGCTTTGAAGAAAAAACAGGACGGCTTTTTCATCGTTTTCGGCTTCCGGGTGAAAACTGGCCATGGGGAAAGGGCCCAGATGTCCGAGGTCCCCGAAATGAGAATACACAGAATATCGGGCACCTGAAGCGGAGGGTTTAGCGGTCGAGAGACGGAAAATAATAATGCGTCTCGCCATCGCACCAATTTGCCCCAGGGTGGTTGGAAAGCTTGTGCCCTCACGCGCCGCCGTGGCGTATGAGTTGTTCAGCCGCGCTCGGACAGGCGTCCCGGACGAGGGAAGGCTGATTCCCCAATCAGCGCTTGAATTGACGTACGGGATCCTACCGGACACTGAAAGAGTAAGTAACGGTAGCCTGCCGATTTCGGTAGGCGGCCAGGTCCGGGAACCCCGATACTCGATTCTGGGTTACAGGCTGTTTTCTATGGGCTTGCAAGGGTCCTGGCCCGAAGAGAGAATATGTCGAGATACACAGACATGCGTACAGAGAGGAAGAGATTAATCTATCCTCGTAGCACCCCGCAGTTGCGGATAAGAGTGAGGGGGCGGTGGGGACGTCGGCAGTCTGCGAGACTCTGGAGAAGCCCGCTGCAGGCGACAAAGTTGCACAAATTATACAATGAGCCCGCCGCAGGCGCCGATTTCTGCTTCAAACCAATGTGGATCGGTCGCGGGTGGGTCGCGGGTCGCGGGTAGGTCGCGGGTGGGTCGCGGGGTGGGTCGCGTGTGGGTCGCAAGTGGGTCGCGGGTGGGTCGCGGGTGGGTCGCGGGCGAGTCGCGGGGTAGGTCGCGGGCGGGTCGCGGGTGGGTCGCGGATGGGTCGCGGGTGGGTCGTGGGGTGGGTCGTGGGGTGGGTCGCGGGTATGTCGCGGGGTGGGTCGCGGGCGGGTAGCGGGGTGGGTCGTGGATGGGTCGCGGGTGTGTCGCGGGTGGGTCGCGGGGTGGGTCGTGGGTGGGTCGCGGGTGGGTCGCGAGGTGGGTCGCGGGGTTGGTCGCGGGGTGGGTCGCGGGGTGGGTCGCGGGGTGGGTCGCGGGTGGGTCGCGGGGGGGACGACGACAACAAACAACAACAACAACAACAACAACAACAACAACAACAACAACAACAACAACAACAACAACAGCAGCAGCAACAACAACGACAACGACAACGACAACGACAACAACAACAACAGCAGCAGCAGCAACAACAACGCAACACGCAGAATCCTCACCACGGATTCTCAGTTCAGCCACGCGCCTAGGGACAATGAATGACAGTTCGGCCTCCTCACTCTGACATATGTGCAAATACACATATATATACATATATATATATATGTATATACACAGTTATATGTACATATGCATGTACATATATACATATACATATACATATACACATACATACATACATGCATACATGCATACATCGAGAGAGAGAGAGAGTCAGGACGATATGCAAGTGTATATGCACATGGCAAAATATCAGAGAGGTTATTCACATGTATATTATAAAAAAAACGCTTCTAGCGGGCACATCGAACAAACATGGTGAGATTATACATTTGATCAGTGAGGATATCCCGACATGCGCACAAAAGGCCCAAAGCAGGCCCCGAGAGGCCCCCAAGAGGCTCCTCAGAGGCCTCCCGAGAGATCCCCACAGACATCCAGGTGTCCTCTGACCGGAAGCCCCTGGCATGATGGCGGATTGGGCCGAAGTGTATTGTATACATGTGTACATATACATACAAGTCTCCTTTTATACAAAGATATACGTATGCCTACACATGCTCCTCGATCAGTGCTTGCGCTGAGGGGGTGGTCCTAGCGAAGACTGAAAGACTACGTAGAAAGATTTCGGGCCGATTTCGGTGGGCCGCTGGGTTCCCAGGTTCCTGGTTCCGGGTTCCGGGCCGATCGGCGGGCGGCCAGGTTCCTTGGTTCCCGGTTTTGGGTCTGGTTCCGAGGCTCTTGGCACGGAGAAAGCATGTGTAGACGCAGACACGTCTACAGAAGGAGGAAGAGAGAGCGAGAGAGAGAGAGGGTGAGGGAGATGGACAAGTGTGTAGTTATAGAGATACACATAACAGCGTTATACAATGTATACACGTGTACAGGTAGAGCACGATTGTAGAGTGCTTGCCTTTCGAGTCAATTGGGTAACCTCAGGAGGGCTATCGTTTTGCTCCCCCTCCCAGTTTCTCTCGGTGGGGAATGAACTCGCCCCTCCTCCTCCTTGTCATCGCCTTCTTCGTCGTCGCGGCGGAGATAATGTTCCATCTATTGTTGGGCGTGCTGATCATGTTGGGGCTTTTTTCTTCCAGGGAGTGATCCATTGTGGGCTGTCCTACACGCGAGAGGATGTGTGAGCATCTTCTCATGAGGACAGCAATAAGTATGTGCGTCGTTTTGTTTTGCGAGTTTTCGCAGTCGTAGTCACAGTCGTCGTCGTAGCCGCAGTCGTAACACTACTCGTGGTCGCTAATTTCTCGTAATTGCAGTCGTAGCCGTAGCCGTAGTCGTATCGCGGTCGTAGTCGCAACCGTACTTGTAGTCGTCGTCGTCGTCGTCGTCGTTGGTGTGCGGCGGGGCCGCGGAGAAATAAGTATTGCCCAGTATTGGTGGGGCCGCAGTCCGTCAATAAGGTCGCCGAAAAGACAAGTAGTTTCCAACCATGGGGGGATTCTGAAGACCTGCTGAGGTTGGTCAGTCGAACACATATATCGAAAGGCATTCGGCCCATCCCGCCACCGCACCTGGGCTGTGGGTCAGAGTCCTAATGGATGCTTCTTAGGGGCTCTTGGGAGCGCTTTCGGGGGCCTTTGGGGAGCAGTTTCGAGGCCTCTCGGGAGCCTCTTGGGAGCCTCTTGGGGGCCTCTTGGAGGCCTCTTGGGGCTTCCTGGGGGCCTCTTGGGGAACTCTTGAGGGCCTCTTGGAGGCCTCTGGGGGGCCTTTTGGGACCTGTAGGCAGCAGACAGTCTGACAGTATAGAGCAGAGTTGAGTAGAGTGAAAGAGAGAGGAAGAGAGAGAGAGAGAGAGATCAAATTTAACGAGTAGATGCTGTTGAATATGGTGCAGAGGGCGCTGCGATGACATAGAATAGGACAAGCAGCGCCGATATATATATATATAGAGAGAGAGAGAGAGAGAGAGAAAGAAATAAAGAAAGAGAGAGAGAGAGAGAGAGAAAGAAAGAGAGAGAGAGAGAGAGAGAGCGAGAGGCAGAACCGGAAGGCGTGGAGTGCCTGTGACCGTGTAATGGATTATATTGCGTTGTTTTGCTTTCTGGTGTAATTTAACACCATCCTCGTCCGTGAGAGAAGGGAGGGGAGTATTGCTGGTTTCCGACTGTTGGGTCGGAGGGGCAGATTTCTGCGTCCAGGATGCTCGTTTTTGTTCGGGCGTCTTCTCTGGGTTTCGGGCTTTCGGGTGCCTGCCGTCATCTGTGCATCGTCGAGAGGGTCCCGCGGAGCCTAGAGTCGTCCCCAGCGGCCGCCCGGGGCCCGATGCACTCCCCGAAAGAGGAACAGAGAGGATGAAGAAGGAGAGGAAGGGATCGGAGAAGGGAGGAGGAAGGCAACGGGGACCGGACGGGCAGGGGGAGCATGAAGGGAAGGGGGAGGAAGGGAAGGGGAAGGGCAAAGGGAAGGGGAAGGGGGAGGGGGAGGAGGAAGGGTTGGAAGGGAAGGGGAATGAAAAGGAAAGTGGAGAAGATGGGAGGGCAGGAGGAAGGAAGGAGGGGCAGGACCAGGTCGAACGAGTGGACAGCGGGGATTCTTCTCCCGTCCGCCCCCAGCCCTGCCTGGGCGCCGCAGGGCTCGCCTGGGCGCGGACTCTGCGGTGCCCTCTCAGGGCCTCCTGGCCTCTGCCAGGAGGGCGTGTAGAGCATGCCAGGGCCCCGGGCTGGCCCTGGCTGGCCATGGCTTCGGCGTACATCCCAGACCCTCTGGCGTCGTGCCAAAGTCACGACGGGAATTCGTGTTTGCTGTCTTCGGCCTCCAAGACCGGCTCGGGATGCAAAACTGGCCTCGGGGAGTGGATCGAGACCCGAGACTTCCGGGGATCGAGGTTGTGAAGAAAAACGTGACACCGGGGGTCCATGATGAGGTCTTCCCTCATCGAGCGACTAGATATGTACGTGTGTAAGCTGGTTCGATACGCGCGTTTTGGTACGCAACAAGTACTGTGCTCAAAACGTCCGTAACAATACATTGCCCGGTGGCCCAACGTATTGGCCCACGTTTTGGCGAGCGTATCGCGTCAGACCTACGTTTTCAGGATACGCGTTGAGCTCCGTATCGATACGCTACGTGTTGTGTGTTGCGTATCGGGGCAGCCAATCTATACACGCTTCCCCTGGCCAGATCCCTCCTGGGTGCAGGAGCGGTGCATACGCCTCCCTGCCCAAGCCAGGAGGGCGTAGACACCGCTCTTGGGCCCAGAATGGGCCTGACCAGCCGCGGAGGATAATGACATGAGCATGCATTTTAGTAGGTATGGGGGTTCGTTTTTTTTGGTGTGCAAGTTGCTTGGAATTTTAATTGATTTGTTTGAGAGGTCCTAGGAAGTTGATTTTTGGGGTAAAGATCTTGTCACGCTACCTCGGCCGACAGCAACAGTCCCAACAGCCGGCCCGGCCAGGTGTCGAAGACGGTGCAGCGTCCCGACGGATCCGTGAGGGCCTCGCCGCCGTTCCGCAGCGGAGGCGCCCCCCCCCCCCGCGCGCCTCCCGCCCCCCCGCCGCCGCCGCCGTGGGCAGCGCGAGGTCTGCCGTTAAGTCGGGCGTTTCCCTTTACAGGAGGAATATTAAGAATAGCATAAACAAATAATCAGGGGACGATTTGTCTGATGTTATTGTTTGACTATTTTTGGATATGTTTTGGCTGCTTTTCAGTTTTGGTCCAAAATCCGCCTGTAGGAGACATGCCCGACCTAAGTCTGCCGGGAGTCCCGAAAAGCCCTCCCCACGAGAGTTCTGCATCCCCAGATCTCCAACGTGGAGGTACAGAAACAATGCAGATTTTGACGAGTTCTTGCCTCTGGTGTGCGTGTCTGCGCCCCGGAACCGTCGACACACGATCCAGGATAAAGAGCCGATCTTTGGGGAGAGGTCTATGGACCCCTCCCCAACCTCTGCAGAGGTTTGGGAATGTCTTTTTTAACAAATCAATGCGTTGGAGGTCAGGGTCCGAAGTATGATCATTGTGAAGGCTTGACGGCCCATGCCGCCGACCCTGAAAGACATCGACGAAGACCAGGAGGGGGAGGAGGGGACCGGCGTGGGAGAGGGGATGGGGGGGGGAGGAGGACACCCAGGGACGGATGCGTATCTGACTCCCTTCCCCCCTGGGACTCCTGCCCACCTGGTGGGGAGGACCCGAGGAGGACCGGCGCGCCCGAGAAGGACCGGCGTGGGAGAGGAGGCCCCCCGGAGGCGATGCGAATCTGACCCCCCCCCCGGTACCCCGCTCCCCCGCCAGGGAAGGGACAAAGGGAAGGGGCTTCCCTTTGACGTAATGAGGCCGTGGATGGAATTCCCTCAAGCTGCGAACCCGTTCCCCGAGCGAGCAAGGGTGCTCTCACTCTCTCTCCCCCGACGGGAGAGGATGGGAAAGAGGGGGCGAAAGAAGGCTCCCCGTCGACGGGACCGGACAGACACCCCACACACGCCGACTGGGTCGGCGGGTTTTCAATCCGGATGTGTTCCTCATTTTCTGCCTCTGTGGGTTGCTTTCGGTCCCAACGGCGATCAAAAACAGATCTGCCGTGGCGAAATCGTTCCCCCGTGGAAGTGGTCGGGAGGTATGTGGCCGCGGGTTTGACAAGATCACGTAGTCGGATACTTGGGGACAGCCCTCCCCCCAAGAGAGTTACATGTATAATCGGTCACAAATACCTAGTGAATTTCACTGTCCAGGTTCACGGTCCTCTGGACAGGAGGGGGTTTTGACCATCACGTCCTTCCTTCCCTTCGTAAGCCCCTGGGCCAGCAACGCGGGTCTGCATGTACGCGTGTTTCATGGTATCGTTGTCGCAATGCATTCTCCGGACATGCGGCGGCTCGGCAACAAAAATCGAAATTCCAGGCTTTTCACTATGTTCGGCACGGGGCCGTTTCTGGGCTCAGGGGTGGCAAATCAAGGCGGAGGTTTTTGGTGCTCTTCGGCCTTTGAGGGTCTTCGCCAGGTCCGGTGCCGTCAGAAAGCGAATCGGGATGGAAAGCAGGTCCTGGGGAAGACTGAGAATTCCTGGGCCCATGCGCTGAAAAAAAGTTAAGAAACCAGGCGTTTGGGAGCGGCTCGGGGCGGAAGATCGGCCCTGAGGAGGGGGGAGTGGGGAGAATGAAGAGGAGGTCCAGGCCAGCATGACCGAAGACATGTGGGCGACGAAGAACAACGGGTTCGATTGCGCGGACACTCGCGCATGAGTTGCCCGCGTAAGGCCACGCAAAATTCAGCGCCTTCGTTTCCACTGCGGCGTGCCGCGTGGCTGCCCGCGTAGGTCACCGCGTGAGGTTGCAATGGCATCCCGTGTAAGACCCGTGTCTTTTCGTCGCTCATGTGGGAGTGCAGCAAGAAAAGGGGCAGAGAGACGAGAGGGAATCGAGCAGTGGCGAAGCGTCACGACTCGCTTATAGGTCCCACCAAGTGATAGTCTTAGAACCTTCTGTGGTCTGAACGAGATGCTCTTAGAGCCTTCCTGGCTGATACAGGTTAATTTGATTGCTTGGCTCATTCCGCTGGCCCGTATTGTACAATCGTAGGCGTTTGCCTGCGCGTTCGTGGCCTCTTGGGGCCTCTTTTGAGGTCTCTTGGGGGCATCGTAGGGCCTCAAGGGGGCCTCCTGGGCTCTTTGGGGAGCCTCTTGGGTTCTCCTGGGGGCCTCTTGGGGTGGAAGGCTCGAATTGGTGGTTCGCGTTTCCCCTCTTGGGCCCCTCTTGGGGCCGTCTTGGGGCCCTCTTGGGCGATTTGGGGCGCCTCTGGGGCCGTTTTGGGGCACTGT